>VYZM01016675.1:292186-371667 GCA_013398915.1 Dromas ardeola | reverse complement strand
ACAAACAAACAGAAAAAAAGAAAACTCTGCTCTGAGGGTTCAGTGATCGGGAGTGGAGCCTCAAAAGCGTGTTTCTGTCTCTGGCTGTTTCAGTGTGTCTGTGCAGTGCTGGGAAGAGTGAGGAAACGTCTGTGCCTGTGGAGGCTGAAGGGAGATTGCAGGAACAGCTTCATTAAACTCTTTAGTGTGTCTGTCTTTATATTTAGTTTTTCTGTATGCAATTTCCTATATTGGTTTATAATAAGGAACAGTTTTCATGTCTGCTCCACTACAAACTCCTCCATTTATCAGTGACTCATCTGGCAGTGCAGCACAAAGAAAGAGCCTGGATTAAAAAATGCTTTTGTATATGGAGCTGACAGAGATTTGTCAATGTTTGAAACTTTCCCATCACGAGACAGATTTTTTTTTTTTTTCATTTTTCTTTGGCTGCCACTGGCTTACATTATCATTCCTAATTTTTTAAGACTCAGAAAAAAACTTAAGAAAATTAAAGCTTTTTTTAGTGTAAGAGGAGTGAAGCAAAGTTTACTGTTTTTTCAATTACTTGTTCCCACGTGGCTGCTGGGTTTTCCTGCTCACTCTAAACAATGTGAACTGCACTCAGAGTTAGTTTGATTAATTTCCATAGCCTTGTTTGTGGCTCTTATCTGTCTCACAAGGAAAAGCCATCAATTCTAACACTGTTTAATTTACTTTTATTGGACTACAATAGTAGAAATGGATGTTTATGTGTGTATTTGATTATACAGAAAATTAATATTTTTTTACGCTTTCAATAAATATGTATGGTTGCCCAATACTTCTCGTTTAACTGCTGCCTCTTTCAGGGTCAGCCAGGTTGCCGTTGAAATTTGATATTTATCTCAAGGTGACAGGCAAGGATGAAACTCGTTTGGTTATTTTTTTTTTTCCTTTTATTTAAGGGTGACTACATGGGTATCAGGCATGTAACTAGCACAGGAACCGCAATTCTACAGATAATATCTTACACAAGTAAAATCCTATTGTGTACATCCTATTACCTTTAAAATCAAACCCCTGCTCCTAGAAACTGTCACAGTTCACCTTTCACCTTAAAATAATACGCTTGAGGTGTATAAACTCTTGCTTTTTAAGTATTATTAAATTGTCTCTTTGAAACTTCTTTTAATTGATGGCCAGGTTAAGACATGCATAAATAACAGCAAATGATCAGTAAATAATATTATTAAAGTAGAAAGTGACTGGTTGCTCTGCAAACAAACCCTTTAAGCTTCCTGCTAAGTGACAGTAATTACAGACCATGTCTCTCAGAATCTCACCCCCTACATACAGGGTATTAAAAGGTGTCCTGTTGTATCAGATGTGGACATTTCTATTTGCAAGGGGACAGCTGCCACTCAGCTCTGTTGTAATGAAAGCATGACCAGAAAACTCTAAATTGCAAAGTGGTTAGTGCATTTCAAAGGAAAAAGTAATATGATTAGAGGCCATAAACTTTTGTTCCTTTTTTTTTTTTCCCCCTGCAGTTGCTGTATAAGATGCTCTGTAAAGGACAGCCAAGGTTACACAATGACTTCCTAGAAACTTTGTTTTAGCATGGGAAATACCGCTGTTTTTTGCATTGTAACTTATTTCTGTTATTGTGATAGTATGAGGATTCTGTAGTTCTACTACACGGCAACTACCTCTGGCAAGCATTAAATGCCACTATTACAGACTCTGAATCTACAGGCTGCTTTTCTTGGTATATTTATCTCTATGATAGACACATGCCAGACACTGTGTTTGGGGCATTCTCCTGCTGTCACTGAAGTGAACAGCGAAATGAACATTCCTCGTGTTTTGCAGAAAACGGGTGGGAGGCAAGAATAGCATAAATGACACATCAGGTCTGTTAAAGCAGAGGCTGACGTTGGTGGGCAACTGTAGTTAAATCTTGCCAGGGAGAAGCTTTGTAAATCCCTGTGTCAGATGTTGGTCTCTCTTGTCATACTGAGAAGTCCTGTGGATCATGAATTTTGGGCTAGGATTCAGCAGGAATCAGGCTGCTTGATTTCTAATGTCTTCAGAGAGCCCACTAGTAATGAGGAAAACACCGTAATGATCATGTAGCCTTGTGATGTGAAGGTGTCGCCGACTGTCTGCTATCCGGTCAGAGTCTGGAGGATCTCAGCCCCCAGAGGAGGGATCAATGGGGAAGTAGTGAGAAAACGTCTTACTAAACTCCAAACTTCATATGGAGATGCATCAGTTTTAGCACAACTTCCCTTGGCAAGTTTCTCAAAGCAAGGAGATGTGGCTAAAAATTGCCCATGATAGTCCACTTAAGGCGTGAGAGATTTGGACACTTGGGTTTGGATTTGCGACCTGATGGACTGCTGGTCCTCATCCCTTTCCTCAGCAGCCCACCCAAATACCAATGGAGCCTGGCACAGGTCTAACAGGAGATTCGTCTCCCCTTTTGGGCTCCTCAGAAGTTCACCGGGACTGTGATTGGGGCTGCTGTATGTACGCAGCAAGGAGCCAGGGATGATCGGAAATCGTCCCCAGTCATTTGTCCAAAAGCCAGGGAGACTCCTGGTCTCCTTCCTATCACGTTATTCACTAAAAACTTCCCTTCTGCAAGAAAAGTTTTAACAAGGTAAGTTTTTAAGTCTGTGACAGAAATTAAATAACACTAAAAAAGATACAGATTTCAACTCTTCCTAAAGCTTTGGATATGCTACCTAGTATTAACTCGGTAAAACATCACTGTACAAAAACCCACAACCTTAAAAAAAAAACCCAAAACCTTAGTTCAGAAATGGCTATGGTCTTTTTTTTTTTAAATACCATAAAGCTACAGTGGAGTGTTCTTTTGAACATTCCCATTGCTCTGATGGTGCTCAACATGATGGGGAAATTGTTTGAAAGGAAATGAAATGCTAATTATACCTAAAAATGGCAGTGTCTGTTCCATCTGCATAACCTAACTTGTATGGCTGTCAATAAAATGTCAAACCTCTAAACAGACAAGTCTAGAATTTATGAAAATAAACTTGCCTTAAAATTGTAAATAGAGCAAAAATCTTTTAGTTCTGAACAGTAACTGTATCTTGGAGCAGCTGATCCATTTGCTGGGAACCAGGAGAGCAGGGGGGCAGGCATTGCTTAAATGAGATTGAGGGGGGGAAAAAAACCTTTGTTGGTCACCAAGGAGCAGGTATTGCACTGGAAACTGTTAGGGACTTGTCTAACTTCATCTTACGTAATGGATATTGTCAATTATAGGTAATCCTTGGTTATTCAGTATTGATTTTGTTTGCTTCTAATGCATGGCAGCAGGAAAAAAAACCTGTCCCCATGCAGCTGCTCCTGCTCAGTTTATAATTTTAAAAGGCACAGTCTGTTTGACTAGCACTCCTTCTGTGTTGGTAGATTAGATGCAAATCCCTGTGGGTCAGCTTTACCTCTTCAGCTGTAAATGTAGGTTAACTGACTGCCATGGAGCATGTTCCTTATGCACAAAAGCACAAGACCTCACATGCTACTTCACAGCGTGCTGCATTTGTCCGTCTTATAAGAGAGCTCATTCTGCTAAAGCAGAGAGTGGTCAAGCTGCTCTTGTGACATTAGTGGTCTTAGCAGCCCTTTTTATAACTGTCCTGGACCACCTGTGTCACCATCCCCTCCAGTGACTCTCCCTCCAGCCACTGCCAACATTCTACCTGCTGTGATGCAGCCAGGACATCACCAGGGTTGGTTTCCATCATTAACGCTGCATCACTGTGATGTGGCTGTTTTCTTCCCCAATTCAAAAGAGAAGAAACAATTAAAACAATAAAAAAATCCAAACAATAACTCCTTTTTTTAAAAAAAAAAGCCAAACATATAAACAAAAGAAAATCCCACTAACTGCTAATCCTGGGGAGGAAAATTAAGTGGCTGTGGCAGCATTTTAAAGGACAACAACAGCTCAGCAAAGGTTAAAAGAGAATTAAAATCCACAGGTCCTACCCACTGCCCGGTTTTAAAGATGTGTGTGGTACTTGTTGCTGAGATTTGCAGGTTTGAAGAGTAAATTCTGGAAGAAAAATTCTTGTCGAGTTGACCAAAGGTAATATTTCACACCTTTGGAATTAGGACATGTCCAATGCCAAACCTTCGTCCACAAATGGCTAGTAATGCATGAGGAGATGCTTTTTTTACCATGGAGGTGACCAAGCACTGTCACAGGTTGCCCAGAGGGTTTGTGGAGTCTCCATTCTTGGAGATATTGAAAAGCTGTCGGGACACAGTCCTGGGCAACTGGGTCTAGGTGGTCCTGCTTCAGTAGAAGGTTGGACTATATGACCTCCAGAGGTCCCTTCCAATGTCAACCAGTCTTTGATTCTGTGAATTCAAAAAGTGTGACCTAAACTGGACATAACAATCCTTGTAAAATATTTCTTTCACTAATTGCATAGTTATTGTGACTATTGTCACAAATGACTCTTATAATTTTTTTGTTCAGCCAAGAAATTCCTTTGCTTTTCATCCAGGCTGGTGCTGAACTATTTATATGCCCTGAGCTACCTCAAGGTTTTCATACCTGGAGCCAGTTTGTTTCTGTCCTCACTGTAACTCTGCCTGATCTGTACATTTCTGCCTGCCTCCAGAGCAGACCACGGAATAGCATGTCCTGGAAAAATTCCTCTTGTCACCCTAATTGCAGTTTAAGAGGAATCTGAATTTTATATTCCTTCCAATCTCTGCATGTTTTCAAAGGGACATTTTAAAAGGGACATTTTGTTTTGCGGTGTGGTTAGTTTTTTTTCTTTTAGTTTCAAACACCATTAAGAAGCCTCCTGCAGTTTTGCCTCGTCTCCCTGTGTAGATACTGCTGTTGCATTATAGGAACCATTGTTTCCTTCTATGATTGATGGTTTTATCTTTTGAAACATGATTGGGAAACCACAGGCTGTATTTTTTCCTTTAAAACACTTAATTTTTTTCCCTTAAGGAACAGAAATCCCTTGACTCGCATGTAACACTCTAAATCCCTCTTTTAGTAGGCATGCTGCTTTCTCTTTTACTAGAGAACCACTTCACCTTCTCCAAAATATCCATGTTTCAATATAAAGAAGCCAAATTCATTTGGGGCATTTGCTTGCTCCTGTATGCAGACTTCTTGTGTCCTCCGTTCCACTCACTTCGCATAGACAGAAATTCACCAGCAGCACTTAAGTTCAAAACAAAATAAGCTCTAGGAGGGAACAGTTTTCTTTTTCTTAGGCAACACATAATTATCCACTCCTCATTTCATAAGAAACTTATTTTCCCATTAGGCTTACAAGGGGATGCAGCTGTATCTTTGCCTTCAATCTCCCAAAAATATTCCAGTGTTGGATTTGCTTTCTGGTCATTTTAGCAAACCAATTTAAAGCAAAAAATTAGCAAGTTGCCATTTCTGGAAACTGCATCCCTCTGTTTATCTACAGATAAACAGGGAAGAGCAGACCTGAACTTTGGATGTATATATAAGCCACCTCCTTGTCTTTCTAAGCATCTTCATAGGGATGGTTAGTCTACTGGCACAGACTCTCCATTTTGCTTACTATAGTTGAAGAGCTACTTCTATAGTCAACACAGCAGGTACTGAAGTACATTGGTTTTGGCCTCAGGAAGCAGTGAGGTTGTAGTAGTGATGTTTTGGATTCCTCTTGCTGCGTAACAAGATGAAGTATGCAGACAAGCTGCTAGGGAGGTTGTGTCTTTACTCAGGAGTTCTGCTTAGAGACAGGAACTGCTTAGGACAGGGAGCTTTGCAGGTCCCTTTTCACTAGCAGACTCAAATTTGATGCAACAACAATTTTGCCGATGTTGAAAGAATTTTCCCTTTGAATCTCATTTCTTTTTGGTTTTGACATACTGAAACAACCTTATAATCTCTGCATTTTTATAAGGAAAAATTACTCCTTTGTATTTCTTATTACTCCTTTCTTATTTCTTTCTGCAGCCTAAACAGAATGATTTGAAAGACTTAGTTTGAACAAAACCGTGAAAACTTCCTTATTTAATTCTGGATTAATTCTGTATTCAAAGTGAGTAGGGGCAAAAGATTCTCACCCTTCTCATAGTTAAAGCAACAGACTGGAGAAGCAGATAGCAAGCTCACTTTCTGAATACTGAAAGAAATGTGAAAGTGTAAAGTGGCCGTGGTGACCTCTCTCTGTACAAATTACTCAGGCTTGGTTTAGGTAAAAACATTCTCTCTTCTTGAAAGAAAACCATTTTTAAAAGGTGGAGTATTTCCTCTATTTGAACCTGAGTAGGACCCTCAGCGCTACCTTCTAAAGCTTTCCATGGAAGCCTGTTAGCAGAGGAAGCATTAGACTCTTTGACTATGGTTAGCCTCTTTCAAAATAAGTATGAAAAGAACACTTTAAAAAATTCGCACTGGTCAGAAATGTGAATCAAAATACAGTGTCCAGTTATCAACTCAGCATATTTATGAGAAAAAGATGGACAGGAAAGCTTCAGGAGGAGCATCATTCTCACTGTCTCAAGGTAACATGGATAATCAGTCTCAAGGGAACCCCTGTAAACTCAGTGGTCTTTCTACCTACCAGGTTTAGGTCAATTTTAGATCTTTGGTCATATCCTAGTGCCACTGAGCCTGCTACACTGCTAAGTAGTCCCCTGGGCTTCTTATGTTCTGTAATAGATGGACAAATCCACACGTTATCCCTTGAGTATTCTCTTAAAATTCTGAACTGGTGGAGAAAATAACATTAGATTTCCATTAGAACTTTGAAAAAGAAATATTTCTCTCCTCTCCCATTATCACCTTGATAAATCTCTTTAAGATGCACCTTTTTGCTTTTCCAAGTTTCTCCGAAGAACAGTAGAAGACAAATGGCTTTCATGAATCCTCTCTTATTGACAAGACTGTCTATCTGTGTTTTGGGGAGATAAGGTCTTTTGATCGGGCTTTCAATATTGGTTGTGGACTGAATGTGTATAGTAAAAATTTACAGAAAGTTCTTTTTCTACTGCTTTAAGATGCACATATACAAACAAATAAAACTAATCATGGAAAGATGATTTACTTAATGCTCTAGTTAATGAGTCTCAGCCATAGACTTTGTCTTAATACCATGAAGCTTCTCTGAAAGACTGGGATGAGTACCAGTTTCTTCATCCAAATTACACCACCACTGAAATTAGCCTTTTTACAGTAATGTTGCTGACGTTGTTGACATTGTTTTCCAAATAATGGTTCAGTCCAGGTCTGTGAGGATGACTCCAAGATGAAGACAGACAGGTCCATTTTGTTTCCTTCAAAAGCATTGACTCCTGTTTAAACACTGGCCATGTTAGGGTGTGCTAAACTGCAAGCTGTATTATACCGTCTGGTTAATCTGTGCCAACCCCATAATGCTCAGTTGTTTTGTGTTTATGAGAAGATATTTTTAAAAAAATATATTTAATCTGGCTTCATTAGAAACTTTACTGTTTCTCAGGGACTTTGTCACAAAACTTCTACTGATTCCATTCAAAGCACAAACAAGCCTTGTAAAGATGAAGGAAATCCAACCTGCCTGTTTGCTTAAATGGTCATTGGAAAGAGGATTTCTATTTAATAATCTTTATTCCAGTCACCACCATGAAACCATAATAATAGATAAAACATCAGCAACCATGTGTTATTCATTAAGCAACACAAACCCATAGTCTATTGCTAACTGCAAGTGCAGAATCCACAGTAATTAGATACAGGTAATTTTTTGAGGAAATACTTTTGCACAGCAGAGATCTACCCAGGCAGTTGCTTTGCAAAATACTGACTTGTCACTGGTTGGGATAAAAGGGAAATTAGAATAACAAGGTTTCCAGCCCATACAGCTAGTCGGGTCTCACTTTTCTAGAATTGAGACAGCAATTTTTCTGGCTCAGCATGAAAGAGGAACTTAGAAGTGATGGGTCATTGAATGTTGGCTTTAACAAGAAGGACTGAAAGCAGTTTGAAGTTTAAAGTTCAGTATCAGGACAGAGAAAGATTTAGTGTGAGATGATGATTACTATATTTCAGGGAAAGTCTTCGAAACTAATCTGAAGTTCCGGAACAAAAGCCAAGGCAAAAAGAGCTGCCAGGCTTCTTTTGGGTCAAGACGACAACAGGATGGACAGATTGTGAATTATCTTGTTCTTTTTTTTTGAAAGAATTTTGGAAATGATCCAAACCCCCCAGATATTGAGTTCTGAAGTTATGGAAGATGAGGGGCATGTCTAAGTCTAGTGAATAAATTTGTTTCTGATTAGGCAATTTTTAACTCTCTAAATTTGAGAACATTTTGCTGGATGGATGCATGCAGGACAGTCATCTTGCAGCAAGTGCCCAGGCTGAGGATCATCTGTTGGGGTGTTTGATAATTTATAAATAATAACTTGAGTGTCTAAAAGTGGGATTTGTCCTTTCAGACTCAGATGTCTCTAACTATACCTGAAATAATTGTTCACATTAATTTCTTGTCAGGAGAAAAATAGATATGCTGAGAACAGATTTGAGTCATCTAAGCAAAACATATCTCGCCCCAGGAGTGCTTGTTTCTTTCCTTCAACAGCAAGAGAGACAACATGTCCAGCTAAGATTGTCATTACATCCTCTGCTCTGTAAAACCCCAGAGTCAGGCAAGATGAATCCCACCCCTAAAAGACATAGAAAGAAGGTAGATGCCTGCTCTGTCTGCAAGCTTCTCATGCAAACCTCAAACTGATTTGTGAGGGATCGATGGAAGCTGCTTTCACTAGGTGGAAAAGACAGAAGGAAGGATGACCTGCTGTAGGTGAATGATGGCTGGGTAATTCCAGGAAGATTTCAGTTAATGGAGTTGCTGCTTAATTAAACCTCATCATTCATAGCTTGTCTTGAACAGTAAATAGAGGAGGGATGAAAGCAATACAAACTCTAATGGGTAAGTGGCCTATTCACATTAATGAGCATGAACTGTACAGTAGCACAGTCAGCAGTGGGATCAGGCTGGGGAGGAAAGGGGGATTCTTACCATGGCTGTTCTCCCCAAGGAATTGGTATGAGCTGGTCAGGAGAGCATTTGTTTGTAAGTACAAAAGAAAGAGACAAAACCTGCTTAAGATGTGATCTGAAGGTTTTTGAAAAGAATATCTAGCATAAGGATGCTCCCAGGCTAGCATACTGAGTCAGGTTCAGGTAGAGCAATGTGAGTATGGAGTATGTGTGACTCCATTAATTTCACTCTTTGGGCTCATTGCCTTAATTTGGGGAGAAATTAAAACCTGGGGTCTAATGAGAAGGCTCATATATAGTCAAAGACATACAGATTAGAGGAGTATAAACCAAACTGGTTAAAAGCAATGACTGAAATGTAAAAAACTGCCATTTCAAAAGTTTGCACCAGTAAACCAACGCATACATTGTCAGACTGTCATCTGCCCGACCTATGCTTGAGTAAAAGGAACCTTCTTTCATTTTTTCCTTCTCTTAGCACATATGCATCAGTCTGCTAACCTACTTGTGTAGTTCTGGCACTGTTTGAAGAATAAATAGTGTATCAGATCTCCGAGTCCAAGCTGAATGGCATAAGAAAAGAAAATAAGTTAGGGACACAAAGAACCTGCTTTTCACCACTGTTTCAATGATCACATTTTTTTCCCCCAAATAAATGTCTAGTTAGAAAAGAAGAAAATGTTCTCCTATCGATGTCCTTTACCAGGTACCTTCCCTTTCTGAAGGGCAGGGAAGGCTATATGGAGCAGAGATATTAATTAACCACAGATGTGTTCTGAAAACAATTACTGTTCTGGGCTCAGGGTGTAATATTGTATATTGCCTTATACTCAGCATGGAATACACTTTAGTAATGATGTTTGAATTTTTTTTTTAGTATGATAGTCAATCCTATTTTGCTCAAAATATTTGCGTGTTTTTTACCTATCGACAATGGAGACAAAGTTACCCAAAGCTCAGTCACCTCATGCAGGATTCTTAAATGTCAGAGCTGATTATTACATAGATTAAAAATCAGAGTATAAGCATGCAGTATTTATCATACCAGTTAGGTTCACAAAAGACATGAAATCCAGAATGTGAAAGGCCAGAGAGATTTCCAAATCTTTCACCATTTTTTGAAAGGTACGCAATGTTTTTACTGGTTTTTTTTTGTGATAATGTAGCATGAACGATCTGTCTGTTGTTCATAAATCTGATTTTTCTTACGTCCTTCCTTGCAAAATAGGAGCATGGCGAGTATAACTTTAAGTGAACTACAGCTGTACTTGACATGATAGAATGAAAGACCTATTTTCCCTGACTCTTGAAGGTGACAGTATTGACATTTTGTTTTCAACATGAAACAAAGCATGCAGTTTCAAGGATGCTCAAATGCTGCTGCCTTTAAAATAAAGTGCATTTCAAATGCTCTGAGGGGGTCATTCAAAAAGCTCATTTTCCAGAATAGTAAACAGCAAGAAGTATGTGCTCCAGGCACATGAAGAAAACAAAGTGTATCAGGGTAGTAGGTGCAATGGAATAGAAGCTTATTTGAAGTCAATTGGCATACACACTGATTTACTGCAATTCATGCCCTGGCCTAGCGATATTAGTTGGATTACATTGGTCCCCTGTTGAACTGATGTTGAAGGAATTTGCACAGTATTTAACCACTTCACCCCCAGGTTACTGAATAGATGCTAAGAGGCTGTTTTGTCTTTGATTTGCTTGGGTACCAAACAAGACCGCCAGTGATACCAATGTGTGGCTGATTACTAACGACCATGACTTTTTAGAACTGTAAAATTTCGTACTTAATACTCCTGAGTAGAGATGTGCAACATAGTTTCTGACCTGTTTTGTTATGGTAGAGTTAAATAACTCCCTGTGCCAAGTCTGATGCTTCCCGTCTCTGACAGTATCCTGTGGCATATTGGGATATGTGTTTCAAGTCTGTTCTGCACATTGCCTGTACTGAATCTGTGATGAAACCATGAATGATGAGAGAAATAGAGATGGTAATATCAATAGTGCAGGGCATGGCATTGCTGGGTGCAGTCCTGGTTTGCGACGGATAGGAGAAAGATGCTGTGATTAAGGTTGCAACTTCTTAATCCAAATATCGAAACTCATTGTGAGATTAAAACTCCTATCTCTGAACTCACTTCACTGAGCAGGGACTGCATTGAGAGTGATAAGAGATATCATATATAATTTAAGTATTGGTGCACAGTACAAAAGACGAGGTAAAGGAAGAAGAGCTCTATTCCTTTCTTGAGTTTCTCTTATCCAAGACTGAGGAAGTAAAGGCAGAAGCCAAACTAGAAATAAGTGCTTAAGAAAGGCAAGTAATTGACTGGTGGCCTTCAAAAAGAGATCTGATGTGAATTTATTATCTGTAGTATTTCACTTACAGCATATAATAGAATTTAATGTTGGAAGCCAGATATCATGTATCTAATGCTGATAACTATTTAAATTAGTCTCCAGATTAATGTTTATGTAACACCTTCCTTGTGGGGGTATTTTTCAGACAGATATGAGGTTATCTTACTGGAAAAATAAACTTGTCCTTGGAAGAAAAATAGACTTTGCTGAATTGGGCAATACACCCAGAAAGATATCTATGTAAAGTGTCTCTCAGGCTGATTTTTTTATCACTGAAAGTAAGGACTTGTTAGGCACATCTGAAGCTCACAGTCTGGCTGTCATGACATGGATATTCTTTATTAAAGTATTTCAGAAGGCCTAGCAATTGTCTGTTTTCTGCAAACAATTTCTGACCATTTACAAAAGAAGATGCTGGAATGTTTATCCTTTAGAGGATAACTGTTGCATGAAAAAAATCCTCAGCTTTTGAGTCATCTCAAATACATTTCTGATTATTTCTGATTCTTTCCCCGAACTGCCACATTTTACTTAAGTCTTTCAGATGTTTTGAAATTGTTTTTCGATGAAAGAGTGAGATCCTCAGCCCCTCTACCACCACCACCTTGAAACAGTCATAAGTGAAGGTTTACAAAAAGCAATACTTTTTGTTCACTCCATAATAACACAGATTAATCTGAATTTTCTCAAGTTTTGAAAACTATTTTGTTCATTCAGTTTGTCCTGGGATTTGTTTCAGGTTCTGCCCTCAATACCACAGATAGACTATCAATTCCATTTTATCACTAATATGTGGGCAAGCTGGTGGTGACAAAGTGAACTGCCCTCTTTGTAGTGAGGATACTTGGAGGACTTGGAGCCCTCCCCCAAATTTCCCTTTTGTATTTACCAGGAGCAGGAAATTTCCCAGATTTGCTGGGATTTGACCGCAGGCAGATTCCATTTTGGCATATATGTTTACTACTGTTGTGTTCATTATATGCAAGTGTCAAACTGGGGGACACTTTAAAATACTATTGAGAGCTGGGTTTTTTGAGATTCTAGTACACCAGTCACATTTCATAGCACAACAATGATGACACTAGCACAGATTTGGCTGGTGACTCTTTTCTTGTCTACCGTTCTCACAGCATTCACGTGTGAACCCGACACAGCCAATGTGGAAGGACATTGGCAGAGTCTGATTAGAAAGGTTGTATTCTTTCTTTCTTCATCTTTTCTTCTGTGCTGAAAATGCAGGATAAGATGAGGGATCCACAAATCTAAGCTGCGTGCTGAACATGATACAATGTTATATGGAATAGCCCTTCTTTTGTGGATTTTATTTTAAGGAAAGAAAGATTTATTAGAGATGAAAGTGTTTGGGAGGGAAGATCAAAGACAGAAGGAACGAATTAAATAAATACAGTGCCTGAAGCCTGTTGACTTCGTTCAACATACTGTGGACAAGGAATTTACTGGTGCTTTTCTGAACTGAGCTGGCATCTTTCCTAATTTTCTCTTTTGTTCAGTCGACGAATAGATGTATTACGTCAAATGCTTTGAAAAATGCATGGGATTTCTCCAGCCCAAATGTGGTGCATTTAATAAATTTTTCTGTCATCAGCTTTTAGAGGTGGATCTGCCTACCCAAGATCTAAATCTTCTTACCTATTGACTCTAGAGGTTGCTGAGGGGGACTTTCATCTCCTGTATGAAATTGTTACTTATTTTGAGACTTGTTTCCTTCACTTACAGAGATTGATGTGTGTATGAGCTGATCCATCATCATTGTCATTGTCTTAAAGCCAAAAAAGGCCCTTGTACAGCCTTGCTCTCAAATACTGCTGATCACACTGTGCTATTTCCAAGAGTAACTGCTTTTGACCGGTTACTGACAGTCCTGGAAATGTTTCTGACAACTTTCTTGTTTCTGAAATATCATAAATGGTTTGTTGGTTTTTTTTTTTTGAGATTAAAAGTTTAAGTACCGCTGGAAAGTTCACCTTCAGCTAGCTTGCTTTCGCTGATAACTCTGAGAGCATTGGCATCACATCAGCATCC
Source organism: Dromas ardeola (assembly GCA_013398915.1). NCBI lineage: Eukaryota > Metazoa > Chordata > Aves > Charadriiformes > Dromadidae > Dromas > Dromas ardeola. Next base: position 358,262 of record VYZM01016675.1, on the reverse strand, counting down.
ATAAGCGTATGTGCTTTAGACAAGCTTGGTCTGGTGATAACACTGTTTACAATAATGCTCCAGAGAGGAAAAAAGGCCAAAACCAAGCCAGATTCAGAACAGTATTTTTAGATGGTGTCTTTCAGGCCCAGGACACATAGCAGGATGCTTTAGAACACACGGGCTGCTAACTACAAAATTTCACAGAATTGGTGCTAGCATACTAACTTAGCTGTCACCAATACAGTCTGAACCCTCTGTGTTTGCAAGGACTGAAGTGAAAATTTAATGGAAATCCTGATTTCAAGGGCTAAGCTTTTTCATTTTGTAGCTTGGGATATTACCTAAGGCTTTTCTGAATTAGTGTAATATTGAATGAAGCAGATTATCATCTGTCCTACATTGTGTATGGTTTACAGTGCACAAACGTTTTAGACAACCACAGTTAATCTTGGTTCTGTTTCTCGGCTTCTTCAAATGCTTGAAGAAATTGAAAAGCTATCCCAAAGTGTTATCTAATTTCCCTTGTGAAAGAAAGAAATGGTGAAGTATAGCCGTCTCTAGGCTCTCAGGACCTTGTCTCTGCACAAGAGGCTCATCAGGGCCACACTGGCCATAAGGAGGACTTTTGTCCTCTTGCTTTTTGATCTTGGTGACAGTCCCTGTGGGAGTTCAGACTCTTACCTACTCTACAGCACTAAGCTACTCCAGATTACCCCAATGAAAAGTTGGGAAGGAGAAGACCAGCTTTGATATCATACCTGTTTAACCTGATTGTTTTGGTTAACTGCAGGATAAGCATGGCGCAGCTGAGGGTTTGGACTGTCACTGCTAGAGTTTGTGCTCATCCCCTAAGAGGCATTAAAAATTAGTCTTTTGAAAGGGCTAGGAACAGGGCATATTTCTGAGGGGTTGAAAAGTCAAAGAACATGTTTGTGTTTAATATTTGAACCAGAACTGAAAACTTAGTGTTGACAGAATATTTTCCATGAAGTGGCTATTTCTTTAAAACATATTTAAACATTTGTTTTAAAAACAATTATAACATTGATTTTTTGCGTTTTTCCACTTTAAGATGATGTCATATTTACATACTACACTCTAGAATCAGATAGTGATAATAGGTATACATAAAAGCAAAAATGTCTTTTTTGACCTATAAATAATGACATATAAAAAATCAGTTGTGATTTTTGTAATTCTCTATTTTTTTTTTGCAAGAAATCTATTTCTAAAAAGAGAATTGCCCATTATGTTATGATTCTTAGATGGAATATCTAGTTTTATTTTATGTTGTCTTTTCCCTTCTCAAATATTCAGTATATAGAGATTTTTTTTCTCCAAAAACCATAAACCACGTTCTTCTTTTTCAGTGTTTTTATTTCAGCTGTTCATTGTGTGTATTAATTCTCATGAAATAGTAATAATTCTTATGTTGATTTTTCTGTATGTACTATGTGTTAGGGAAGAGTCTTACCGATAATCTTGTCCATGGGAATACTTGTAAGGAAATAAAAGTATGGGAAAATCACATTATTACTGTGAATTTTCTGTGTAGTAATCACACAATTGTATGCAATTTTATACATTGTGAAGTTCTTTTCCCATAGGTAGTTATTTCATTTCACAGAGTAGAGGAGTGTATGGCATTAACAGATGTAGAAGTTCTTCACAATGCAATTAGAATAAAATCTTTTTTCCTTGAAATTATGCCAATTTACAATACTGTGAACAGAGGAACAAAAACTGAACAGAATTCTATTAAAAAACCTGAGAAGGTCTGAGAGGGAAATAAACTAATGGAACAGATAATTAACTATACCTGGACAGAAAATAAATATTCATTTTTTTTGTATTGGAGACAGATATTCTCCAATTGGTCCTCAGTTTCTATATCTTCCTTCCTCAAGAAAAAAATTGCTTGACTAAATCCTTACAGATTTGTCCTGTTATATGATAGTTCTGGAGGGAGTAATATTTAATTGAGACAGGAGTAATTCAGGACACATCAGTAGAAATGTGAAGATGGGAAATCGTTGTGAGAGTAAGACATATGCTCTGACTTTTAAATGCAATTAGATTTGGATCCAGAAAGGGAAGGTATCATGGGAGAAAGTGGCCATGGGGTTTGTAACCAAACATATTTGGGAAGCATGCAGGAAATGTTGCATAAAATCTGATTAAAAAAGACAGCAGAGGGAAAGGAGTCAGAAGGGAAATGGGAAGAGTTCAAGGCTAAATTAATATATGCCCAAGTGTAAGGGTGGCCATCTGGCAACTCATCCCTAACCTGTACTCTCAGGAGAAAGGAAGCAATGGTTTAGATGCAGAAAAGATGAGCAAAAATAATCAAACACTTTAAAAATAGAAATAAGATAAAATTAGAAAAGCTCTAGAAAGCTTTGGTAAAGTTTGGGAAGAAGCAATGAAACTGGAGGAGAACAGGAAGGTTATTATACAGGACTAAGGGTTGATAAGGCATTTGTAAACATGTAGCCTTTCACAGACTTCTGTCCAGAAATCTTTAACAAATCTGGAGCGCAATCTCTCCAGCTGCTGTTGTGTGAAAAGAAAATGAAGGAAAGGGTGTAGTACAGTGTTGCTTCCAGATCCTGATGTGATCCTGACCTGCAGTATCACCAGGAATTCAGATTGTTAAGAATCGATGTCAGTACAGAGGAAACCTCTGTTCTTCGTATTTGTGGTAGCCACATGTGTGCATCTGTGTGGCTTTGAACATGAGCTCAAAGTGTTATAGTGGATGAGTGTGGGTTTGAGCAGGCACTTAAAGTTAAGCCATCCATTCTGTTGTTGTGTTGAATGAGAGTCTAAGCGAACATGGAGAAACTGAAACTTTTTTTTGGTAAAGTGATATCTGAGGTTTGCAGAGATTCAGCATCCTGCTGTTTGGTGGGAAACAGCAGCAAAAACTCAAATATGTGCATATGCACTTCTAGAAGCAGCAAAGGATGTACAGCAGGTAATGTTTCACACAAAGAATAAAGAACTATCACTGCTGTTAAAACGAGCATAAAAAAAAAAATAGGTACAATGCTCTCTGCAGCCATACCTACCAAGATATGTATAGAAATATCATGGTCTATTATATGACCTTGACAAAACCTAGTCATAACTTTTAGAAGGAAATGAGTCTGTAATGTAAGGAAGCGCATAGGTTATGTTTATTAAAAGAAAGGAATAGAATTTCTCTTTCCAGAATACATTTCCCTAGCTTTTGAACTCATAAATAAATATTTTTTTCCATATTTATAACTTTAATCTATAATAGGAATGAGGTTCTGTAAGAAATTAAACATGTTTATCTGTATTCCAGAGTTTCTTCTGATTCAAATGTTAACTGTCCAACTTATTAACAGAAGACTTCTTTTTTGACATGTAAGGATCATTTACTTTTAATGGGAAAAAAAATGCACCAGATCTGATTATCATATAAATTGTTCTTGAAATAAAATGGGTTAAAAGAGATAGGCACTTGTCAGACCAATCCTATTGATGGTAGTATCTTAAATCAACCCATCACTTTTGTTCCCCTGCTGCTTTTCCTACCTGAGGGATATCAATTACTTATGATCAAATTTATCTTTGTTGGGGGTAGATTACTGCTAGTCTTAGTGAAGTTGCCCTGAAGTAGTTAGGTCAGTAACAGAAGTAGTTAAAAGAGCAAAATATGTCCCTGAAGTAAATAAAGACATACTAATGGTTCACATCTAGACAGAGAGTGAGTAATCAAAATGTATTCCACTTTTGTTTTCTAACATGAGTATTTTTGGCATTTATTTCACTTTTTTCCTATGGAAGGATATTAGATGAGATTGTACAGCCGACGGGGTTACTATTCATAGATACCCTTTTAAGCTGCCAGCCATCACAACCAATAGCTCTGGAGAACTGAAAATTCATGAGATGGTAAAGGTAATATAAAGATGTAAAGCAATGTTTTGCCTTTTGTACCTGGGTCAAAGCTGGTTCAGGTGGGTACCATTCCAGAAATAATTAGAAATATAAGTTATATATGTTATAATTATCTTCTTTAATTTTAAAATATTATGCAAGATAGGCCTATGTGTTAATATCTAATTATGAGCAATAGGATGTTGGTACAGCTAGTTCTTCGTGGCTTCTGAGGCAAAAAAGTTCATTGAGTACCTCAGCCTTCTCCATAACCCGGGTGACCAGGTCTCCAGTTTCCTTCTGGAGAGGGTCCACATTTTCACTAGTCTTCCTTTTACCACTGACATACCTATAGAAGTTTTTCTTGTTGCCCTTGACATCCCTGGCCAGATTTAACTCTATCAGGGCTTTAGCTTTCCTAACCTGATCCATGGCTGCTCAGACAGTTTCTCTGTATTCCTCCCAGGCTACCTGTCCTTGCTTCCACCCTCTGTAGGCTATATATGCTTTTGGTTGCCCACATCTCTCACAGTTACAAGTGCTGGGCAGTTTCAGCCTGTCCTCCTTCCCCACCTTTCTTGCATTGGCATCTCTGAAAGCATACAGAACTCTGCTTCTTTTCTCCTGATCTTTTGGTTGTCATTTCAGCTCTGGAGAACAGGAGCAGGCAGCAGCCCAAAAAGGGAAAAAAGATGGAACCTACCAAGCTTGCTTGTAGTGTTAATACTTTTGCTTTATTGTTTATATTTTAGCTGAGGTGGTTAGTTTGAAAAGTTGGTGCTTAACACATACATGTGTTTGAAGGAAGGATCAAGTCAAGGTTATCAGTAATTAAAGCAAACAGTAGTTTCTGGACAAAAGGCGTTTGTAATGAAAAAATGTTTATTGACAAAAGTAAAAATTCTTCTGACAGATCATTGCTGAACTTCCACTTGTGTTCTGGCTTGTTCTGGTTGTGACAGCAGTAAAGGGGTTGAACAGTGGAAATGATTAAGAGACAGCAGAGAGGACTCTGCTGAGTAACTGGGGAATTAACTACTCTGAAAATGGATCAGAAGTTTAATATCACGATTTCTGAATCTTTTTGTTGCATTTCATTTAAGCTCTTTCCCCCAAAATATTTCTTCAGTCTTTTTTGATGGCATATGGACAACTGTCTGAAACATCAGACCCGAGCAAACAAAAGTAGAAATTTGCATTCATTTTAAGGTCTTCTTATCCAATTCTCTTTCTGCAATGTGTCTGGAAATACAATAATATTTGCCAATAAAGAATACTGAGCTCAATAAGAACTTGAAAGCTTTCAAAATTACAAAGCTTGAGAGGAATTTGAAGTCCCCATATATCATGTCATTCAATGTGTCATAACTACACAATTCTATGACTTCTAAAATTCCTTAATTGTTTTCACATTTTTCTTCCTGCAGAGAAATGTGTGTTTGCTTGGTTTTGGTAAGATGCAACAGTTACTATGTGTTTTGTTTAGTTTTAAAGATACAGGTGAGATGAAGCAAATAACAACTCCATTTTTTCATACAAGAGTTGTTCTTGCCCCCAGTGAGGTAAGGACATTTTTGGTGCAGTGTACAACAATACAAACAGTTGATGATGTGCAGGGAAAAAACACCAACTTTTCTGTAATTCTTTAGTCAATAAAACTTTAGTCAGAAGGGTTCTGTATAATATTAGAAATAGATTTCTCAGCACACTCTTTTCACATGAAACTGTTGCAATAGCAAAATGCAAATCTAATCAAGATGAAAAGGAACTTGTAGAAGTCCAGATCTTTGTGACAAATGCCTTTAAAAGGGCCAGGCGCAAGACTTCTTTGTTCTGTAGATGTGGGTTTCCACTAATTCTGAGATGTGCCTTACCAGAAACCTACAACAGTAATTTGAATATTTTTGATGTGCATTGATAATAGCGGACTATAGAATTCCTTAGTCCCCTTTTTCCCTCCCACTTTTTTGCTTCACATGTGTTAATCTGTCATAATTAATTGCAATTGGGAATACTGTCGGTATTTTATCAGCTGCAGATTTATGGAGTGGGCAAGTTGTTGATTATTAAGAAACTGAGTGGTAGACATTGCTGGGGCTTGAGTATTTTTTTTAGAAAAAATGATGTGCATGAAAATATAAGTGGTGAATATTTTCCAGTGGGGTTAGAACTAAGAAGGATCAGGGGCCATAGTTGCAGCCGCACAGACACATAGAGCAGTAACTCAGTACATTGATTCCATACCTGATTTTTTTTCAAGAGAAATATATATATGAGAGAAAAATTACTTATATTTAGTCAAATCAATCACATTTTAAACCCTAAAAAGAATATTTTTCCTGGCAATACTGTCTATGAATAAAATAAATGAAAAAATGCTGGTTTTGTCTAATCTCCACTTTCCATCAACCCAATTAAAACCCCAAGTGAATAAATTGACCTTTTGCAATTATTCCCAAGCCTTAAAAAGGAAATGCAAATAAATACTTTTAATGCAAGGGCCTGTAAACATATTTGATTCCTAATTAGACTGTTATGGTGACAGGCAAGTACTGAATGGCAGACAATAAAAACCTGAAGGGGGACGAGCTAAACAAATACCAAGATACTTCGAGGGTTTCTTTTTTGTTTAGAGAAAAAGTTGTCCAAAAGCAAAAGGGAGGGGTTGCTCTTACTGCCAAGCTGTGTTAGCTACCTAAAGCAGAGATTTATCTGTGCGGCAATATATCATTTCAAGTTTATTTCAACAGCATAAGTGAGCATATAGCTGTGCAGTTTCTTCTTTTTTTTTTTTTCTTTTTTTTTCCTCCTCTCTTTTCACAGGATATCTTTCCCCACAGAATGCTGTTCTCCCCTGTGCCTGGTAACATCCACATCTTTCTCACATGTTTACCCATCTGGGCCCTCCTGACTTTCTCAGTGAACTCCAAGAATCCATAAATGGGGACAAGAACAAAGCAGTCAGTACATTTTAGAGGGCAGGAGGTATTAGCACAGGAAGACAGAGTCAAAACAGAGTGCAGTGAATCCTGCAGGTATGTGTGCCTCCCACAACAGTTAGAGGTTAATACATTCCCCCTCTTATTCAAGGCATAAAACCTCTTAGTAGGACAGGGCTCACCTGCCTCACTATTGTGAGTACAGCTCAGGCTGGTGAAGGGAACTTAGCTGCCTGGGGATGTGGGGTGAAAGCCCTGCACTAGCTGTCTTTAAAGGTTTTTGAAAGGCATGGTTGGGCATGCTCTTATAGTGCTGCTACAGAAGCCACACCACACTTTCAGTGGTCCCTGCTAAAATGGTCAGTGCTTGCGCCCATCATTTCCCTGAGGTGTTTCTAGCAAATAACATTGTCAGCCAAGTTGATTTCACAGATTTGAGACTGAAAGTTAGTGAAAAATCTCCTCTTAATCAATGTCCTCACTTCACCCAGTACTGTGAGGGGGTGGGAGAGGAAGAACTTGGGGGCAAATCAACATCCTGCTCAGGGAGGAGCCCTGCACTGCATCCCACCGTCACCTCTCCAAGCAGAGGGTTTCCTCCAGGCTTAAACTCCTGGACACACGCCAGGTGAGGAGGGACGGCATTATTTGGTAATTGCAGTGGGGTGTATGATGTGGTTGGGGTCCCCGCATCAAGGTGAGGAGGAACGGATGGGGAGAGGAGTTGCAGAGACGGGGAAGGACAGGGAAGGTCATGGACTTAGAGAGCACTGTGTGGATGGAGCTGTGTGGGAGGCGGGGGGGTGGGGAGGGTGTGTGGTGTCCCAGAAAGAACAACCTGGTCTAATTGCTCGGGATAGAGTGCAGAAGGGTGCACTGGCGCTCCCAGGTGCAGTTTGAAGTTGGTATTCTGGTGGTTTTCCTCTGCCAAGCAAGAGAGGGGATTGATTACATTGACTGATTATTTTACATTTTGGTTTCATTTCCCCCCCACCCTACTCCCGCCAAACACACGCACACACCCCTCCTCGGCCACCCTCTAAGAGACAAGCTCTCCTGGGGAAGGCAGAAAACGAACTCAACCTGGGCACGGCAGACGGGGAGAAGCGGCGCTAACCACTCCCAGCGGAGGGGCGGCACAGCCGGATGAGGCGTGTTGAGGGTGAGAGCCCCCGACGGAGCCCCCCGCCCCACCGGGCAGCCTGGAGGCAGCCCTGGCCGCTCCAGGAAGGCTCTCTCGCCACGCCTGCTCTGGGGCAGCCCTTGAGAGGGCGCAGGAGCACTCGCCCAGCTCCGGCCGGGAAGGCGGCGCGCCGAAAAACCCCATCAAATCCACACCTATAGGAGGACAACGGCGTGGGAAGAGGGGGAGGGAACACGGGGAGGACAACGCAACTCACATGCCAACCTCGCAGCAGGCTCTTCCTCCAGGAAGCGAATCCCCGGCGCTCCCGGGCAGCTCTGCCCCAGCGACGCGGAGGGGATAAAGATGAGGCGACGCCGCGACCGCGCCGGCGGCGGCAGCAGCACCGCGGACAGAGCCCGCCCCGTCCGGTCGTGTTGAGCACCGCGGACAGCGACACTTCAGCACCGGGGACAGCGCCCGCGCCAGCCCCATGGGCGGCCGCGCCCGCGCCGCTCCTCTGGAGTGAAGCCGACCTGGCCCCGACGCGCACATGTAAGCTGCTGCCCCTGCGGGGAACGGCGGGCAGCCGCGGGGCTTTGCCTCTTCCAGAGCCGAGTCCCCTTTCAGATCCTCTGAGAAGTGCCCCGGCTGTAATGCCGGCCCCTAGCTATGCACTGGGAAGTTTTGTTGGGGTTAGAAGTGTGTCGGCGTGACTTAGTCTCCTGCAAGCCTGAGTATGTGCTGGTGTGAGTGAGGTGGGTGGCTGTGCGTGTAATTGGTTTGGATTTCTACCCTTGGAATTTGTGAAAACATGCTTGGTCTTGGTGTACCTTGAAGGGCTTGTTGCTCGTTACCGGCCACATGTTTTGCAGCCACCCTGTTGTCTTCTCTTGTAGCTGGGTGAATTTTTTAAGGGTTTGTTTTGCCTGGAAACAGTGTGGTGAAGGTGAAATGAGAAAAAATGAGAGGTGGAAATACGGGATTCTGTATCATGCCTATTGCAGCTTATTGGGTCTAACGGTTGTCAGGAGTCCTTCTCTCCACGTTTTTTCTTGTCTTGAAATAACTATGAAGTGAGCAATGAAAAGGGCACAACACTAGGGAAAACCGAAATACAGTCAGAACCGAGATTACCAGTTCTTTTCAGAGCTTTTTCTTTCTCTTTTTAATAGAACCGTTTGTTGTAAATCAGCGTTACACTGCCCCCTGCTTGCACAATTAGAAATATTTTTCGTTGCTCTCGTCAGTAGTAAAAATTTATGAATGAACAGGTATTTCTCTGTTGTGTTCTCGGTATGATTTGAGCCTGAGTTTTGAAGTGCTTCAACATTGAGGGTGAATTATTCCTAGTTCCCAAAGCCAGATTAAAAAAAAAATGTAGGACTCATTCTTGTCGTGGCAGTTCATTTGATGATCAAAGATGTTAATGAATGGACAATGGGAGAGAATGTAAAAATAGTCTTGATTTTGGTGTATCTATCTCACATGAGTTCTATGATACCATTGTAATAACAAATCATCTTCACAACCATATATTAAGGGGAGGCAAGGAAGGAAGGAAGGAAAAAACCCCAGTACATATATTCTAAAACAAGAAGAAATTGAATACAAGAGCCAAGGTGATTTATAGTCTCTCCTGCTGTAAAAGTCTTCTATTGGTGCATGACATTTCTTTGGAATGGGAAAGAAAGTGCTGATGCTTGGTTTATAAGAAGGGGGAGGGTGAGACAGATGAGAAACAGTGGATGAGGTTTTGTGAAAAATACCTGGTAGAAAGCCAAATTCCATTTCCTTTTTTTTTCAGACCATAGGGCAGAGCTGCCTCCTTTCTAACAGAGGTAAGGGAGGTCATGAAAATTTAGATGCTACTAAAGATTTAGTGCTTTCTCCTTAATGTTTCTAGGCTATTGGCCTCAGACCTTATGCTTCATGACAAGAAGATAGTCCGAGTGTTAGTGCATATCATTCATCAGCATCCTTTAATGACATGAGGGGCCTGGTTTGTCTTCTTGAGTGTATCTCACCTTGCCATTTCTTAAAGAGATTTGAAAAGGTGTGGTTTTGCTGACTGCACCTTTTCTTCCACAGGGAGAGAGACCTATTTTCAAATTTTGACGTTGAAATATCATTTTCTTTTATCTATATGAGCAGTGGGAATGGTGGGGAGGGGATATTACTTCCTGCAACTGCTTTGTAGAACTACTTTGCAAGTTAATTAATATCTGCCTGAATAGAGCTAAAAAAGTCTATTAATTGTCCCTAGATACGTATGCAACTTTTCATGTAGGAGAAGGACCATGTTGCTAATAGTACTGAATTAGTGTGTTGGACATCCCAAGATTAAATAAAATGGTACTTAAACATTTCAAAGCACAGAAAGCTTTGGAATAAGCTGCCGTTAATCAAAAGCAACCAACAAAAATGATGCTGAGTTTGTATACATAGTAAGTCAGCAATATGCATAAAATGATACTTAAAACTTTTGTCTTAAAGGATAACATCTTGACTTAAAGTAAGATTTAGAAGGCTATTTAAGATGTCAGAGAAAAAGAGGGTATTAGAGAGTTCTGGTAATATATGCCTATACAGTATTTGGCACAGTAGTGTACCCTATTGCACATAGGAAAATAAATGTGTGCAGTTTGTGTTGAATTTGTGCTCCTGACCTGAAGTCTGGAGTCTGCTACAAAATATGTTGCAAATTTTTATTAAAAAATGCAACATCCTACTACTTTTCCTCTAAACATTTTGACTTACTCCTTTGAAAGCATTCATTTCTATATCAATTTGCGTCTGCTTGTAGAACTTAATTTCTTTAATTTTAATTCATGTTTACAGCATGTCTTGAGGTTTTCAGTGGTTCAATAGAGGAAAATGGTCCACTTGATGTATAAAAGCTGTGGCAATTCCAGAGAGGCCTCAGGGAGTCTGCAGCCTTTGTGTGCCCTGATTCTTTTTAGAAATATTGGTATAAGTAGACGGAAAAAATAATAAGTAAAGTGTCAATCTGACAGTTCCTGAGGCTCTGCAGGAACCAAGGGTAATGCTTTCAAAAGGGCTTTCAGAAACTTAAATTTTCTTTTCAGCAAGACAGAGTCAATGTCTCATCAAAGCCTACTCTGATGGTTGCTTTAGCCAATGTTGGGCATAGTAATAGTTACTTATCTTAAGTTTCTTCTGTAGTCTCTGGACAAAGGGGGCCATTGAAAGGGCACAGTGAGACTCCTGCCAACCTTTCTCTACTGGGTGAACGCAAACTCAAAGGGTAGTCAGAGACCATAAAGTCTTAAAGCTGGCTTTGTAAATGCCCTGCTCAATTTTTAGGCTTTAGGACCAGTAAAAGTTGACATCACTTGAGAACCCAGGAATTGGTGCAGTACCTAATACCCATTGATTTCAATGTCTATTCAGACTTCAGATGTTTTAAAAACTCAAGCAGATACCATTCAGCCTGTCCTACATGCTTTTAAATTTCTGGTTCAAAGCCATGTGTAAAAACTCCAATTTAACCTCTTAAGGACTTTGAACATTTTCTCTAAGCCTTAGCTCTAGGTGGTAGCCCTGCCCCTCCATAGGTTCTTGTGTGGGACTAGAGAGGCAGCAGAAGGTCCTGCATGGCATAGTCTGGAGCACCGTGGAACAGAGGATCGAGGAGAAGGGATGTTTGCTGGGGTAGGATAGCTCAATAGGAAGCCAGCCAGTTTCCTTCCTATGTATACCTTGTCCTACATGTCTGGCCCTCAGACCAGCTAAGAAAGTGTGGTTGCAAAACCAGAGAGTTTCAGCTTCAACAATGTTTTCTGTGACACCACATTAAGAACAAATCTCATGTCACTCCATGTTCCCTTTTCCGATTGTTGAGTGTCTCAGTGCCTAGTACTGTCAGTGCATGCTGCAAGGACCTACTCTAAGCCACTTTAATTAGAAGCCGAGAAGCTCCCAGAGGATGATTTGTTAAGAGCTAAATCACCTTTCAGAAATTGCTATTCTTCTCCATTCACCCCAGGTGTCCAGACATCCTATGGCTCCCGCAGCTGTATAAAGTTGGATGCGCTTTGCAGCAAGCAGCACTTAGGCCCTGAAATTTTTGGTTTCCTTTTCCCAGAACATTTTCTCTCCAACAACACTGCATACATTGGCATTCTTTCCTAGAAAACACAATGTTTAATTGCAGAGCCTGATGAGTTTGATCACTAGCTGTCTCAATAAAATATGCAAATACAGAGTCATTTCGATGCAAAGCACCTTTAAACAAAAATGGTAAGATAAATGCAATCAAGTTACAATTACTTTTTTTTAAGAGGGCACATTACACACACTCAGTAAATATGATTAGTTCTAAAACTGCCTGCACATAACTGAAAAGCAGAGTAGAGAAAGGTGCCAAGTACAGTCACGGCATTACAGTAGGGTTCAGACTCCAAGATCTTCAGGTACTGCATTTATTACTCTTTACGTTACCACTTCTCTATCACGACTCAGTGCTCAGGTCAAACATAATTATAACTTTCTTTTCAGAACAGGAATTCATAGCATTTCTCATGAAATTATTCAAAGTTAAAAGTATAATTTTTTATTCATCTCCTGTTCCCTATAAAGATGATAAAGTGTGATAGCTGAGATATTGATCTTCTCTGCTCATGAGCAAGACTGGTGGTCATAATTCATCTGAGGTGAAGCCCTCTGAATTACATTGCTCTTGCCCTTACCTGCAGGCAGTGATCAGCTCTGTGCTGTAGGGACATCCCTGCAGAACATTTATTGTAAGATAAATGTTGTATAGTAATTATCTTTTCAGAGGGCTGGTATGCTTTTCTGTTTCCTCTTTTTCTGATGCAATTTCTGTTGCTAGAAACAATGTGTGAAACCACTGCTCTCTCTGAATTGAAGAAAGTGAAATGAAGGTCCTTTTTTTGGCATGTTATTGCATATACAACAAACCGGTGGCAATTAGCTCTAGGCCAAACACTAACCTCCTTTCTTGCACAAAAATATTAGAACTGGGCCAATGGTAATATTTTATGTAGTTTTATGTTTATTTTGGGTATAATTGTAAGGTCATCTGTCCCACCTATCTGGATTCTCATTTAGGGGTAATAATAACATATCAGGAGAGAAAAGCTTCCTAAGAAGAAATTATCAAGAATTATACTTGGACATCAGGAAAATATCTAATAGATTCCTCAGTGCTGGAAATGTTCCATATTTCTGAGCTGCTTCCAGTACTGACCATTAAATATAAGAACAAATATAAGGTTGCCAAATATCTTACCATACAACATTTTTAGAACATAAAAATATATGGTTTCTGAACATCGGAAACGCCCAGTGGAATTCCTCCAGCTGCCCTAAAATTTTTAGGCATGTGCAATCCTGCCGCACTCACGGGTCATCACTGAGCAGCTACTGGAGGTGGATCAGTTTCCACTTGATCCCAGCAACAGTTGCTTAAGCCATCAGCAGCTCATCCTGTTGAGTTGCTTAACATTTTAAGAGGTTTAATTTAACATCCAGGAAATCCAAAGACTGCAAATGTGTAGAGTGCTTTCTGGCACTATAAGTCCCCTTTGAACAAAGTCACAGTTCAGAAGTGTTTATTTGTATGTACAGTCCTTACTTGAACTCAGTTAAGACTTCAGTGCAGGTTTAAAACTTAAATACTGTCCTGAATAGCTAAGGACATGGGCTTCAGTTTAGATAAGCACTTTTGCATATGGTTAAATACTTCATTTTAAGCACATGTCAGTCCTTTTGGCCTCACTGGGACTGCTTCTGAAATGAAAGCTAATTGCTGGGGACATTGTGTGTGTGTCTGCATGTGTGTGCATAGGTGTTTTCAAAATTTGGGCTCCACTGAAATCAATGGACCTTGTACTGTTGACTTCAAAGGGGCCCCAATTTTACCCCAGGCATTTTGCTGCTTTAGAGACTTGTGTCTCCCTGTTAGTGTTAGACATATCAATGGTATGTTTGTTTAGCTCTTATTGTTTTCTGTTATAGAAACAGTGATTCATTCTCAGGAATTAATTTACTTAACCATACCTCCTTCATTATTCTTATGTCCCTCATCTCTGTGTACTTCAACTTTCAGCCACACTGGAAGGGATTAGTTTTCAGAATCATATAGCACTTTATCTCTCAGTGGAGCATGGGAAGATATGCTCAGTTTCTTCCAGTTTTTATTAAGTTGTTGTACTGATGCATTGAAGCTGAGGGGAGTGGTTCATAATTATGAACATCGTTTTCAACTTTGTATAGTCACAAAATTGCTTTTTTAGGATTTATTTAAATCTTAATGTAGCTGCTAAAAATTTGCTGTAGAATTTGTTTGAAACTCTCAGTACTAGCTTTCTGTTCTAGATCAGTAGAAAAGTGATGAATTAAAATAATAGATACATATGTATATGTTAGTTCCCTAAGAACAGCTACCTTGAGAATTTCTGTGTCCTGGTACTTTAGGTATTTTGTGTGTTTCTGATACCCTCTGTTTTCCTAATTTTTTTGCTTGATTGCCTTACTCTTTTCTTCTCCTGAAGAACATATTGTTGAAGGCAATGTATCTGCTCCACTTCATCTCCAGCACCTTTCCATCTCATCATTCACAACAACTCTTTCAAACTCCAGTAGTGTTTTTTCAGAGCAGCACATGAACTTTTCATTGACTGAAGGTCAAAACTGACTTGGAGAACAGATGGAGCATGGAAAGATGAACCTTTGCCACCCACTGAGCATTAACACCTGCTTATTTGTTACATCTGCCCACTGCAGCTTAGGGGCTCCTGAAAATTTTACCCAAGTGATTTAGGACTTGCTATTGGACTGAGTGCAAATGCTTTTTGTGAAAGAGGTGTTGTTTTTACCTTTTTACTCAGGCTCCACATTCTGTGGGCTTAGGATGACAATTAACTCCACGTGCTTAAACTCTAAAAGAGGGACTATGATTTTGTTGAGCTGCTACTGCGATAAAATGAAAAAAGAAGAGCAACATCAAGATGACACTGAATGCAAAGTGTGAATATTTCAGAGAGACAGATAGATTTAGGTTTTCAGTTAATTTCATATGACGGGGTGTTTACTCCCCCCTGAGTTGCACATAGCATAGTTTTCTTTGGGGGTTCCAGAGAAGGTAGAATAAGAATAGTTTGGCTCCATCCCACCAACTCCAACTGAAGTCATTTCAGCCGCATAGTCAGTGGGGAAACTAATGACCCTTTCGTATATGCCCTCTGTTTGTGGTCAGATACCTGTGTTCTTGTCTTTCTGCAGGAGCTCTCTGAAAGATGCTTACTGGGGAGTGATGTGACACTAAATCAGGACTTATCCCTTTGTTTTACAAAACTGGCCCCTGGATTTGGGTGCTTGTATTTAGAGTAGCTGCCAACTGTATTTCAGTGAGAAAATTATACAGTCATTTATTAAACTGCTCTAGAGGAGGAAACAAAAAAATGGTATTATGTAGCATGAAAAATGCAGTGAATGAATAGGTAATCTGCTTGTACCAGCTGAATCTTAGCAGAATATGCAATATATTTATCCTTGTTACTGTGTGTTTAAAATTAGAAGCATGCTTTTTAACTTTATGGAACATAGTTTATTGGGCTGATCCAAGGTCTATTGATATGGGGAGTCCTGCTAACTCTTTTTAGCTTGCCTTGTGCCCTCAAGGATAAAATTCAAGAAGACTAATTAGGAGAACAATTAAGTTGTGGATATCACTCCTAAATACTGTGTAATGAAGTTCTAAACAATGAAAATGGAAAACAATGTGCTAACACTTTTTTTTTTTGCTATTTCTCAATTTAAGAATGTGCTGTGTATCCTTGTTAAAATCCGGAAGGGTGTACAAGTCAGAAGAGAACCTGTCTGTTGTTCAGAAAACTAATTTTCTTTATTCCACATGTATCCCAAATTATTTTAAACAACTGGCCCAGATCATAAAAAGCTAGCAAGATCTGATCATAACGAGACATTTCTAACCTTTTTTCAGGTTATGTGAGATTACGAATCTCCAAGAATATAACCAACTTTCCTTTCCGTTTTTCTGCAGGTTGAGAAACAGCAATTATAAAAACATGCATCGAAGGCACACAACCCTTCGGGAGAAGGGCCGGAGGCAGGCCATCCGGGGCCCTGCCTACATGTTCAATGAGAAAGGCACCAGCCTGACTGCAGAAGAGGAACGCTTTCTCGACTCTGCAGAATATGGCAACATTCCCGTAGTGCGAAAAATGCTGGAGGAATCCAAAACTTTGAACTTTAATTGTGTTGATTATATGGGACAAAACGCCCTACAGTTAGCTGTAGGGAATGAGCATCTGGAAGTGACAGAGCTCCTCCTCAAAAAGGAGAATCTCGCTCGAGTTGGAGATGCGCTTTTGTTAGCGATCAGTAAAGGATACGTGCGCATTGTTGAAGCAATATTGAACCATCCAGCCTTTGCACAAGGACAGCGTCTCACACTCAGTCCCCTTGAGCAGGAACTGAGAGATGATGATTTTTATGCCTACGATGAAGATGGTACTCGGTTCTCCCATGACATTACCCCTATCATACTTGCTGCCCACTGCCAGGAGTATGAAATCGTTCACATTTTACTTTTAAAAGGCGCGCGAATTGAAAGGCCACATGACTATTTTTGCAAGTGCAATGAATGTATTGAGAAGCAGAGGAAAGATTCTTTTAGTCACTCTCGATCAAGAATGAATGCCTACAAAGGATTAGCCAGTGCCGCTTATTTGTCTCTTTCCAGTGAAGACCCTGTCCTTACTGCTTTAGAGCTAAGCAATGAACTGGCCAGACTAGCCAACATTGAAACTGAATTTAAGGTAATTTACCACTGTGCATTTTTCCTTGGGCTGAATATTCAGGGTACTGTATATTGTATATGTTCGATCAACTCTTGGTTTGCCGCTAGGGGTTGGGGGAGGAAACAGAAGCTACAGAAAGTGGCAGATGTGTTAGCTACATACATAGATTCAGATCCTTGTGCAATCTCCAGTTAATAAATATTTGAAACTGAATATTGCATATTATAGCAGAGCCATCCTTACTCAGATTTTTTATGTTGCACAATGTGATTTCTTAGAATCACTAGTTTGCAGCAGGAATAAAAATTAGATTATTATCAACATGGAGACTCATTTTTTGTAAGAAAGGTAAGTTTTTTAATTGGGCAATCTATTTTAGAGGCAGAGCTCTAGAGGTTGGTTTAATGCATTAAGAATCCAGTACATCTAGTTCTGTTACAATGATAAAAGGTGTAAATTAAGAAATTTAGGTTCTCTGTAAAATAATTCAAATTACATTGCATCTTAACAGTTTAGCACTGCATCTGTATATCATTAATTTCATGAAAAAGGAGGGGGAGAATGATCAAGAGATTGCTATGAAGTTTATTATCATGCCAAACATAACAGTGGAACTTGAAGAACTCTCTTACAAGTTATTCAAGATTTTCATTATCATAATGAGTTTGTAAATGTCCATTATAATTTGCATTATTTTTCTAAGTCATTTACATGACATAAATAGCATTGTCTCCGTTTCTAAAATAAATCAGTCATGAAAAAACTCATTTTCAGTGACTCAGTCATCAACATAAGACTGTTTTCTGACTTATGACTATTGTGCAGCTACAGTGACACTGGGGTAATAAAATCTATTTTGTGAGTGAACTGGGGTAGGATGCCTGCCAGGAATCTATTGTTTTTAATTTAGAAAACTATTCAAGTGTTAAAGCATCCATTTCAAGATTTGTAGCTATACTGTCTCCAATTTAAAAGTGGCAAGAAAACACGTTCTCAAGCTGCTGCCTCTGAAACTCTGAGTAAGTCTCTAACAGGAAAAAAATACCCAAACCACTGAGGTCTTTTGGCAATAAAATTAGGGGAAAAAAACTTGCAAACTCTTTTTAACCATGCAAATCGGAAATGGAAGGACAGAACAATTTAAAAGGGAGTTTTTACTTGCATGGCGTTCAGTCCTAGTAAAGCAACCTCATTGGGTTCAGTGAATCTGGCTGCTTCAGTGAGATTACTGCAGTGTGAAAAGTGCTGTGGGGTCACACCCATAGTTAACAACATTAATAGCTCATTAATGTTCCAGCTTCTTTTCAGTGGAAAAATATATATTGTTCGGAGCGTGAGCCGCCTCAGTATTGCATGCCTGTCAGTTATGATAAATGTCTTGCTGCAGAAAAGTAAACCTATTTCTACCAGAATCTCTCCTTTTGTTCATAGAGCTTCCAGCATGGTCTAGACTGGCACTGGCAGGTACATGAATCGTCCAGGAGCAAACAAGTAACCAAATGTTAAATAGTCTCATGGTAGTTATATCTCCCCAGCACTGGCAAATGGATGCGAGTGAATCAATACAGTAACTCAATACAGGAAAATCATTAGAAACCCTTTGCCAAATTACTGTATTTTCAGGAAGGCTTTCCAATTTCATTGCCTTATTGGAAGGTTCTGTGCAACACACATCTGCGTACATTAGTGAAATACCTCAGAAGTACCCAACTTCAAAGTTGTCATATTCCGTTAGTATATTAATGCTTCCAGAAATAAGAAACATCCCAAGATTATAATGTATTCTCTTGGTAGAAAAAAAATCAAATATATGTATTTATGCAAAAATATTTATTCTTATTAACATAATCAGTGTGATGTGGAATAGGGTATTAATAAAACAGTAGGCTTTTTTCACAGAACACGAAATTTTGAGAGTTTATTTCTAGAAATGAATGTGATTCTTGAAAATGTATTTAAGAAGCCCACAAATGATGAAAAATTATGGAATCAGAAGAGATCCAGAGGACACTTTTTTGTGACCTAAAATAACACTTTCCTAGACTTTTTAATTTTTATTGCTAAAGTTCTGTAATTACATTTGGTGCTCAACAGGTTTATAAAATTATCACTTGGGATTATTTCAGAGTAGTTATTTATATGGAATCTTAGCAATACAGTTTTCAAGAGGTACAAAAAGTCCTTGAAACGGAAGGACTCGAGTAACATTTTAATAAAGTAGGTGGACAAATAGTAATTAAGGGTTAGATAACCTACCTCTGAAGAAACTCCTAGCATGAACTAATTAAAATATAAATGCAGTACCTCTCACCTGCTGCTTGCTGCCCTAAATCTCTTATGCAGCAGCACCATTCAGCACATCAGACTGAGGAGCCAGTACATACACTATGTTTTTAGAGAACACGAAATTTTTTATGTGAGTTGCATCTTTGTAGAGATATGAAAGGTGAAATAAAACAGCCACTTGAACCACTTTAAAGAACAAAAGTTGCATTATCTGTGGTTGGCCACGGTTTGAGAGAGACCCCAATTAATATTACTAGGTGAAAATAATTTTATCAATTCTTTTTTACAGTGGCAGAAGCTGATTAGATTTTTCTCACCCTAAATTGCTAAGATACAGTCATACGCTGCAGTTCTTATGAAATGTCTTTGCACAAGCATTGCACATCAGAAAGTAGTATGGGAGTGTTACAAACGTGAAAATGTGAAAATGGGAGTCTGGACATATACTAGATCACACTGCTGGCCTAGAGCACACTTTCTGTTGACTGATCAATAAGTCTTTAATAGCAAGAGTAGATGTTCTGGCTAGCAGTCTGGAGTGGATATGCTGCCCTATTGAACTCCTTTCTTGATGTGTTGATTTTGGCTCAAACGCTGGGTCAAGACAGTCAGCTATGATGTGGCTTCCTACAAGCTGAAAAGAGTAATAACAGTGGAGGCTTGGAGCTGGAAGAAAGAGGGAAGGTGTCAGAGCTGATCAATGCCAATAGTTTTATTGGAGCAGATACTCTATTGGGGTAAATCAGTGCTTTTTCACTGAAGCTTAGATGAGACCACAAAGATGAGGATCTGTCCCAGTATTTAGGACAAATGTATAGTTTGGATCAATGTTGCTGTGGCATTATTTCAAACAAATGTCCGCTTTTCCAATGTTTATTGATGAGAAGGTAAAAAAAAAAAAAAAAGTGGAGTAATGTTACATTCACATAGAAGTAATTTTGTTTTATTCCCTCAAATTGTCTACTGTTAAAGTCTTGCAAAAAAGTTTTCTTTTTAATGGCAGAAAAAAAAAATTGCATTGAAAGATGTAGTCCACAAGTCTAGAAAAAAATAATCCCCCTTTCCCAAAATAATATGAAAAATATTGAACTGGTTGTTTCTACTGAAAGTACTGGCAGTGTGATTGCATTAAATGTCCTGGCAATTAGCCTAGAAACAGGGTGGGTAGGAAATCCCTCAGAGGTGGATTCTTGAAATTTCAGAAGAGAGAGAAGTAAATGCCAGAGTCATTGTGCGTGTTTTCATGTATTTATGCAATAATACTCTTCCATAGTGGAGGCAGTTCAAGTTGAGGTTCAACAACCTTAATTCAGAGTTTTGCCATTTTTGTGTATCCCATTTGAAAGCTCAAAATTAAGAACCAGTTCACGACTTTCTCATTCTTTCCAGTTGTTGTTTTGTGTTTAAAAAAAACCTCAAACATCCACTGGGGCAAGGGCAATACATATCAGGGGCCTGATTTAGTCCACTGGATTAGGCCCTTGGTCTGTGTTGCCTTTGAAAAGAGAGAGAAAGAGAAGGGAGTCTTCCTCCCTTTGGGGACTAGAGGGATCCCAGCTCTGCTAGACTGAAGTTATTTGTTTTGTCCCTCAAAACAGCTTCATATTTCAATCAATGGACTAATGGCTGTTTTCCACCCTATGAATGACATTAAATTTGTCCTATATTTCTGTTTAAATTTTACTTTTCATTTTTAATTGAAATAAACCCCTCAGTTTCCCACCCGGTTGTGCCTACTGTCTGCAGAAGCAGGGTCACTAATGAAATGCCATCTTGGAATTAAGGCAAATTACAGCTTAATACCTCCCAATCAGTTTGTCTATATTTCATATTGTATTAAGATATTTTACAACTTTTAAGTAGAGCTGGGTGTTAAACACAACTGATTTAAAAGGAGGTGTTACACATCTGAAGCTACTGGACTGTGCTGTGCTTCTACTTAAATTGAAAAAAATCTGTGTACATTCCCATTTCTTTCAAAGTTGGCAGACCTTGGTCCTGAGTTGTAAAGCAAGTAATCCTTCTCTCATCTACCAGTGTATTTTGGGTTTTTTTTCCTCATGCAAGAAAGCTTGGTGTCACTTCCAATGTGAATAACACAGACAGGATTTGTCTGTATGAACAAGTCATCACCCATGAGCCAGACAGATGAGAATTGCTCGCCTCTTTGGTCCAGAGAAATCGATCTTCCCCGTGTCACCTTGCTGTGAAACCATATGCAGATGTCTTCACAGTCACCAGCTGTCCACAGCCAGGTGACTCATTTCTAAGTCTGGAATATTAAAAGCAGAGTCAACAGAATCATTTTTATATGTCCAATGAACCCCTTCGGAGATTACATTTCTAGCAAACAGTCTGTGGGAAATGCCCTTGCATCTGTCTTTAACAGCAGTAGTAGGCTTAATATTACTAACCCTGACCTGGAAACAGTGAGTGAAACACCGAACAATAGCACTGTTTACTTTATTTTAAAAGCTGTGTCTGTGCACTCCTGTTTCTGGTGAGATCCCACTCTACACCCAGGTCTGTTTTACAGCTTTGCACACTCTCAAATTAGACTACATGCTTGTGTATGTCAGGAAACGTCCTTGTGGTGGAGACAATCAGCCAATTCATTCCATTTAGCAATCCAGACAAACTAAATTACAGAATCGCAAAGGAGGCTATGAAAAGGTGCCACCAACCATAAGTGGTAAATAAGATCTCAGCTCCTGTTGATTAAAATGTTACTGAAGGTGTGATCAAAACCAACACCTGGAAGCCATATGGTGTGTGGTCTTTGTTTATCAATCCTACCAACATTGTCAGTTCATTTACTAAAGCATAAAGTGTTTTGGTTCTGAATTATATGCCTCTTGCTGTCACTTTTCTTTTAACTGTTGTCCTTTTCCTAAAACATGTTGGGAACCAAAAGCAGACTATAGCTGTGAGACTACTCTTCTGTGCCGGTGAGCATCATGTCCAGGCTCAGCTGGCTGATGGACTGCAAGTGGCTGCTATGCTATTTGTGGGGAGTGATGGCTTGTGTGGCAGCAAGTCAAGTGTGTAGATGCCTACAGAGATATGCCTGCTAGGAACTGCTTGTTGTTTCACTGGGGCTGCAGTAATGTAAAACAGCTGAAGCTCAAGTCCCTAAATTCTCATGATGCTGAGAGAGTGGCAAAAGAGCCCTGGAGACTCAGCGACTTCTATCTGTTAAGGATGATCTGTCATTCCTGCAGCACAGCTCTTGGTCCAGTAAGTCAACCCCCTTTTTTCTACCTAAGTATAAATTGTTAACTTCACAGGGTGTGCTTGGCCTAAGGTTTTTATGAGAAATGACCTTGTAAATTTTCTCGGTATTTCTGGCTTTATCTCTGCAAATGAGAAATGGGGAAGAGATCCTCCACTTTGAGGACGACACTGTACTCCTGTTCCAAAGTAATGAGCACTGGCATATCTGGTTATATCTTGCAGAGAAGTTGCAGCTTTTTAGGATTTGTGGCTCTGCAGCATTGAAGAAGATCTCCTAACCTCTCATTTCTCAGGCCAACTGCAAATCATGGGCATTGCTGAGGATAAATACATCAGAGATTGTAAACTTTCCCCATATTGATAGATAACTTCAGTGAAATTTTATTTAGTGAAAGAAGTCTAACCACTCAAAGACAAAATAAATAGTTTGGTTTGTTTTTTTTTTTTAATTTGTAAGAAAATAAGAAGGGATAGTAATAAATATAAAGAAGATAAGTTAAAAAATTATGTAAAAGCCTAAGAAAACTTGGAAAGATGAGCTGACTGCAAAAGTTGAACTCTGTGGTCTTTACCGGGAAATATTTTGGCGTGAAAAATACATGCTCCATGGAGTTAAAAAACCTATTATTAGACTATTGTTTTGGAAATGCGTGATAATAAAAATAGGACAGGGCAGAAAACTTTGGGAAGCAAAATAGCAGGCAGGGGAAATATTTTGTGAGAATGGAGGACAGCAGTGAACTCCAAAAGAGAAAAATTCTTGAAAGCCATCAGGCCGTAAACCAGTAGGACTGTACTTGGAAACTCTGCTTCCTACCCAAACTGAACAAACTAAGGCTTGTTTGCGCTCAGGACTGACTGATTGGAGATAACCCCTGAAACTCATCGCCCATTAAAAAAGAGAGATTGTCGTGGGAACCTCCCTAATTAGCCTCATGAACACTCTTGTAAATCAATCACTTAATTTTTGCACTCTGACCCATTCTTCCTCGAGTGATCCTTTTATCCTTTCATAATCTCTTGCCTCAGCATACTCTCTGGCAGACTTCTCTCTTGTGATGTGTTTGGGAACACCTTTTATGAGTCATATTTATTATTTCAGCAAGGTGCTCTTTGAAGCTTTAGTGTTTTTATCTGACCTTACTTTAGGTTTTCATTTCTTTTTCCAGAATTTCTATTCTTTTCTATTTACTTCTTCCAGATAGGACGCGTGTTTTGTAAATAGATGACTTTTTACTGGTGCAACTTCCTCTTTTTCTGCTGTTTCACTTAGCTGGGTTTTAGGAAGAGAAGACAGAAGGGAACTGCGGGAATCTGGCCTGGTATGCAGAATATATTCATTCCCTTTTACCACTGTTTATGTTTTCTCCTGCACAAGTGTCATCAATATTACCTCATTTCTCTTTTGAAAATTAAGCACCACCATTGTAAATAGTTTTGATTATACGAATGGTCACTATTCCGAAGTGATTGTCTCTTGCACCAGGTCCTTTATACAGTAGTGAAGCAACTGCTGTTTCTCGTGCTGTGTGTTTTCTGACAAGCACTCCAAAAAGCAGCTGCTTGGGAGTGAAAAACCACCTCTTCCTATTGCATCCCTTTCCTCTGCTACCTCTTCTGATTCTCATTGATAAATTTCTAATTGAGAGAACGGGCCACTGGGTTATTTGTCTTTATCCCAATTTAATGCCTGATGACACCGAGCTTTGGTGTGGCTGGGACAGAACATCCCTTTCAGACCCTTTTTGTGTTGCAATTTATGTTCTAATTAGCTTGTTCTCTGCTTCTTCTCTTGGATCTATGCTACTTTAGCACCTTGGGCTTCTCTAAGGGAGATCCTTGCTGACTTTGAAGCCATCTTGGACTCAAAGTCAAGAGGATGACTCACTTTTTGATTATTTTTTTTATGTAAATATGTATGATACCTGAGAAAGAACAAAAATTTATACATTGCTAAATACATTTACACTGCTAGTGCACAGTCAAAAGACTTGTGCACTTCTGTAGAAATAATGAAAACTGCTGTTTCTAAAGCTACGCTAGTAATCTATAATCTTTTTTTTCAATTTTTTTGGAAATGAACTTTCTCAGGTCAGTCTTTAATGAGAACATTGTGTGGTTTGGTGCTTTTTAGCCTTAAAAAAGAATTGCTTGTTCTTTTTTTTCCCCTCTCACCTAAAAGTTACTATTCTCTACTGCCTCAAAAACATGTGCATTTAAAGGCTACGATCCTTTTTCCAATTTTCACTCATGCAAAGCAAATGCATAAGCAAGTACAACCAATTACACAACTCATAATACAGGAAAGAATCAAGTCCCAGTAAACCAGGAAAACAATTTTCCTATTATTAAAATTTTAACTTATTGTTGGAACAAATCTGGTATTAAAATAAGAGAGGAAATTAAAAATGATCATGGAAATAGCCTGGGAGAAGGAGAATATATTTGAGCCTTGTAGTGAAATTTGTGTTTGGCTTACTGTACATGAAGAACACATTCCCCACGCTGTTCTTTGTCAGAGACAAATCCACTAATAATAGATGCTGCATTGGGTTTGTCTCGAGAGCTAAATTAATTAATTGCAGATATGTTTTGGATGGATGTGTAGCAGAGACTGTGAAAAATGGATGTAGAGAACCTTCCTGACCTTAAAAAAACACCCAAATTTGTGACTTTTGTATTGTTCTCTTTAAATATTTATAAATTAAGAAATATCCTCTGTATTTTGAGAGCTGTTATTGCAAGTGCTCTTTCTATGTCTGTTCTGTGATTAAATCATTTTCTGCCTGGCACATTGCCCAAGCAAAATGGTTTTGAAATGTTGCATGAGAAGAAAATCTCCGAAGCTTTTCAGAGTGGTTTAGAACCAATGCCAAAGCTGTGATGCCTGGAGCTATCTTGAAAAAAATATATTTGTATCTGCGAATGTGAAGGTACGTTAACATCTGTCTACGTCTATTCACAGTAAAACAGAGTAGTAGATGCTGTGATTCATAGGGAAGGGTATAGCTCAGCCATTTACAACCCACATCTGCGCCTGGAAAAAATAGGACCGTTATTCATGAAAGTTGTAACTCTAGCGACAGACTGAGCAGTCGCATAAAATTGGATCCTGGCCACTGCCTACAAGGTCATTTAACCTACTTTATGGATGATTCAGTGACATTGTTGTTAAAATCTCCCAGCTGACTTTGGTCAAAAAAGAAAAGACGAAGAAAACCTCTAAAAGTTGACAAAATACTTTCTGCAGGAAACTGTTCTCTTCACTTTCCCAGTGGAACAAGCCCATGCATCTCTTTTGAAACAGTTGGGGGGGAAAGAGTATCTCAACATATCAAATCAGACTCAATGCATCAATGTAAGAAAATTTAGTGTTTTAGTTAATGTCTAAAGGGTTTTGTTTCCTTAAGAAAATTGCTTGGAGGAAATTTTGGCATTTGGAGATGGCAAAGCAGAAGCAACCCTGGAAATATTTGAATCTCCCAGAGAGTACAGCTGGGATACTTTTGCTTCGCTTGATGCTACTACAAGTGAGACTTTTGGCAATGCCAGTTTGCACACCATCACATAGCTCCTTGGGAAGTAATTTCTAGTCCTGCTCAGTTAAGGATGAACAACATTGCAACTGCGGCACTTACAGCTTACTGTTTCCAGTTTGATTGCACATAACAGCCCTAATACTAGAGCAGGATTCCAGTTTTGGTGAGCGACAGCCATGATCATAAAAATATAAAATAGCATGGAATCCCCTTATAATCATTAATGGGAGACAACAGGTAGATTCATGAGCTGGGTGGGAAGGGGAGAGCAATGGAAATGGTTCACATAAGAAAGCAGCACAGCAGCTGCCTTCCCACTGTCATCATTTCAGAAGCATTTTCATGTAGATAAGTTTTAAGCTGAACAATACGATATTTCAGCCAGGTAGAGAGATACGTGCAAAATCTGGAACCAGTTGGAATTGAGCATATTTCAGTTGCTTTAAGGTCATTTTGCTCCTAGGATTCCAGTGTTTCCTCACAAATAAGCAGCCTATCCTCCACAAAGAGTGTATTTCTTTCAAGCTGAAAAATCCCTATTAATGGGCACGTTTTTAAGGGACCTGAAGGGTAGGAGTTGGTAAGGGTGGTGAGCAGAGTTAACTCCCTTACACGTAAATAATCCTGGGAGGAATCTGTAGCAAAAGAGGGGAAAACTCAGCAATATTAATGCATTTGTTCCTCCCCTGCCAGAAATGTCTGATATTAAATTTCTGAAGATGAAGCTTCAAAACTCTGGTAACTGGGTTGCACTGGGGCTGTCATTGTGCTTTCTCTCTGCATAAATGGCTGGTGACATTTATTTTTCTTCCCCTCGTGGTCTGCTGTGGGGATTATATTAAGTCCATATTTTCCATATAGTTCTTAAATCCCGGGTATGATGGAGGAATTAAGAAATTATTTTTTTGCTACCTAAGGTGACTTTCATAATTCATTCTGAACAGCCAAGGCTTAGTGGCAACTAATTTTACTGAGCCATCATTTTCAGGAAATACATTTGTGTGTGACATCTTACGTAGGGTAATTTGGAGCATATTGAATATATTTAGAAGAAAGGGGTTTAGAGTTGAGAGGTCTCCTTTTCATCCTTCTTGGATCTGAACTTTTGATAGTGAATCAAGGGGAGAGACATTTACCTTTAATACAGACAGTCTCTTGTCATCAGTGAAGCATAATAAAGCTTGTAACACATTAATAAGGAATATAAAATGTTTTGACCAAGTAGAAGGAAAAGAACAGCTGACATTTTGAGATAATTTGTTGTGTGTGGAAGGAATATGTATGAGGGCAAGGTTAAATACAGGGTTATATTAAGTTAAAGTTAATGTGAAATAAAAGCAAGTGAAATAAGGTTAAATTAAATTAATATAGTGCCCATGTGTGTTGTAGAGTCATATATACTACATACAGCTGAGCAAAGGTCAGTAGTTATCTGGTGTGAAGGTAAAAGTGGCATTTAACTGGCTTTTGGGAGCCCTTCTAATGAAAGCGATGCTGTGATACCTGTTCCACACCCCGTTTCTGCTTCTCAGAGACAAGGAGTTAAGAAAATTGTTTGGTTTTAGAGATGACTTTGATTTTAGGAATGAAGATGGTTTGCTTGCATTGTATTAGTCCTTGTGTGCAAGCACTACTCCTCTACAGCAGCTTTTTGAGTACAGATGCTTAGAAGGATGAACATAACAGCTATAATGACTGTCACAAACCCAGGCGGCAGGCAACAAATGGCTTAGAAATACTTTCAAAATGTAATTAAACATAAAATCTTCGGCTTACCACGATGTTATTAATTTTCACATTTTGTATTTTATAACAGCTTTAACATGGGAGAAAAACCCCACTAGCTGGCAAAATCATGGTCATATCATCTTAGCATTTCTTGAAACCATGTTTTCATCCTCACCCTTTGAAAGAAATGTGTAAAATGAAGCTGGTGGACTAACTGGTGGGTCTGATCTGAGGCTGACCATTGCTCATAGGTTCCTCTCTTTGTACAAGATGGCATCTTGGATTAAGAGCTCCATCACAGCAAACTAATTAATCAGCAGTTGTATTACTAGGTAGGGTTTGTGTTCTACCACAACCTTTCCCAACGATCTGGGCTATCCCACAGAAATTTACCTTCGTCTCTCCAGTCTCTAAGCAGTAAAGGGGAGACAAACTCCTCCATTCCACCTCTCTGTGCTCCGCCAGCTGCCCAGCCCAGGTGCCAGGGGACTTTCTGTTCGTGCGGACAGATGGAGGCTGCTGTGGCAGAGCCGAACCGCCTGGGACTGCGCTCAGCCATGGCCCTCACTGCCACTCCAGAGAGGAGCAGCTCGCGTTTCTCTGCCAGGTTTGCTGCCAGCTGCTCGTAGCACTGTGATAAATAGGGGGAACGATTTGGCCAGTTGCCTGTGTTTAGTTAAGAGTGACAGGGTGTTTTCCGTTCTTACCCACTGAGCGTGCAAGACAAAATGAGTCCTGGTATTCAGACTGGTGCACCTACTCGATGGTAATGCAGAGAGGGCTCCTGCCACCTGCAGCTGGCTGTTTTGAAAGGAAAGACAAGTTGGCCCTGTCCATCCTAGTCACTGGGTCCTCTGCAGTGAGTACAGAGCTTGTATGACTTTGAGCTTGTCCTTACTAGCACAATCACCATTCATCTTAGAGCATTTTCTCAGAGCACTTACTGGTATAAAATTACTTAGTAATACAACTACCCTTCCTCTTCCCCTTGGTACCAAGAGGGGCCATACTCTGGAGAGCCAAAGACAGATTTTTTTCACAAAGATGGAATCAAGTTATTGGTGAGGAAAACAGACGGAAAATGATGCTATCACTATTGCAATATCAGTCCAATACAATATTGGCAAGCTTTGTGTTTAATTAGTAACACCAAATGCACAAGAATTCAGCTAATACCAGCACTGGTTTTTAGGGAATAGTTAGGAGCCGGTTGGTTTATTATGAGCAAGATGACTGGTTTCCAAAGACTGCTGCTCATTATTCACGTTAGACAGGGATATCCACTGGAACTACAAATGAACATAATTAGGACTATTGGTCTGAATAGAATAATAATACTAGATCAGCAGATGGGAGAAGGGAGTCAGGTACATTTATCCAAGGCACTGTAGGGAATTAATATCATATTAATGAATGTAAATGAAGTAACACATTCTGATGATCTCAAGTCCAACATTAAAGCGGATGCAGATGGGAAGTGGTTTAGTTTATCCCTCATTGTGTTGTTAATTGTTGTTATTGTAGATAATTATAATGAACCCATCCTCACTGCCTCTAGGCAGGCTATCCACTGGATTGTGGATAAACAGGAATGGTATACAAACAATTTTACATTGCCACAAAATGGTGCTAGGTACTTTAGTGTCTATGCTTTTTTTGGCATTTACATGATTAAAAATTGCAGTTTCCTGAATTATAATTTCTTGCAGGGAACTTTACACCGGTGCATGTGGAAATTGCTCATTGCCAAGTGTGTCATTTCATTGTCACTATCCAAGCCCCAGGATCTGGACTCATTTCAGAACAGAAAAAAGTAATTATACACTTTTTATGTTCATATTTCTGCTTAAGAGAGTGCTGCAGCATCACTTCTAAGTCTGCTCTTCTTAGAGA
The DNA here is from genome assembly GCA_013398915.1 of Dromas ardeola. NCBI lineage: Eukaryota > Metazoa > Chordata > Aves > Charadriiformes > Dromadidae > Dromas > Dromas ardeola. Next base: position 328,819 of record VYZM01016675.1, on the reverse strand, counting down.
GAGGATGATGTCCATATGGTCAAGAGTACTCAGTGCCAGGACTCTACACCTGGGATCACATTTTTCCAAAGTGTTCAGTTTCTATTTGGGTGCTGTGAGGACCAGAATTTCATCCACTCAGATGCTTGTGAATAGTTTTCCAAGGAGCTGCTGTTACTGGATGTTGGGAACTGTGGTAGTTAGCTGTTTGAGGTCTGGAAGACATATGGTTATCTTAGTTATTGGTGTAGTTGTATCATGGCTCTCAGTTAAGCCAGTATTCATTGCAGGCTGGATTTAGGAGGAGTCTTTCTCCTGATATGCAGGAGCAGTTTGTAGCCAAAATTCCCATGAGAGATGGGACTCGTAGCGCCTTTGAACATATAAATGTGTTCCTTAAGCAAGCTGAAAGGGCCAAATTTAGCTCAATTTAGGGGATAAACATAGCTGTGTTAAGCAAACAATTGCTTTAAATTTAAATCCATTATTTTCCCCCTGTTTTTCCCATCTGGTTTTCAGGAAACATAGAGGCTTCGAGCAGCTGAGCTGAAAAGAGCTTGAAGGAGAGAGGCTAATGCATTTAGCACATGGAAACTATCTGTTCAGTCTCAAACTGTGTAGGAAATGTGGATCTTCCCTAATGGAGCTTGTAACAGACAGATCAGGAATGTAATAAAAATGTGAAAATGCCAGAGAGAAAAAGTATGGCTGGCATGTGAAATGGGGAGCTTGGCCCAGAGGTAACTTTTGTGCTTTGATACATCTGGCACATCAGAGCTGCAGATTTGCTGCCCCTTGTCTTGTGTGTAAGTGCTCTGTTGAAAACAGAGTAAGTGACAAACAAAAGAAGTTAACCCCAACATGGCATTGGACTCCTGCCCTTGTGAAATGCATCTGGGGGTAAAAGAGAAATTCTTTCTTCCTGATGATAAAAGTAAGGTTGAGATAAAGGTTCCTCTAAAGCAATGGGCATTTTTAAATATAAGAAAAGCCATTTCTCAGTGTCATGTTCCCACACAAGGAGCAATCAAGTATTTGAAAATAATGGAAAGACTGGGAGTCTGGCATTGCATCATCCTGAGCTTGCCTTTGCTGCTGACATTAACAGATCCTTAACTCTTCTTCACTAAGAGAATTAGCAGAGTGTTATTTTTAATGGTGCAGTTTGTATTTAATAAAGAGAAGCAGTTGACAAGACACAGGGACACAAACCCTCTTCTTCACTGAATGTGTGTTTTCCCTGCATTTTGCATGCCAAAGCGTTTAGTTAATACCTCTGTATAGCCTGTCCTGTTTATTTGACATTCAGGGACTAATCAGATAGTTTATCTTCTGAAAACAGGTGTTTCAGCATAAACATTCAAATGAGCTGGGAAAATCTGCAAGAAGGTAAAAACCCCCACCTTTTAAGTAGTTGAGGAATCAAAAGCTTGTGGCTTATTTTTGACATGGGTTTGAAAACCAGTTGAGACGATACGAAAGAGAAGTACATGAAGCATCAAATGCCATCTTATGCTGAAAAGCTGCTATGCCAACCTTGAGATTTTAAATACTCTAATTTTAAAAAATGATTGTCAACCAGCATAATTTCTGTTCCAAATATATTTAAATACCTTCAGCGACTTGGAATAGAGTGTTAGTTCTACTTTGAATAGCACTGATGTTTCTGCACACATGCGTGCTATGGAGGTGCTCAGTAACGGTACTTGTCAGGAAGAAGGTGACTTTGTGGGAAAGGAGTGGAGGAGATGGAGGTGTTCTTTAGGCAACTTCTTAGGCACCAATTAAAAAAAAAAAGTTTGTACTCTGTTCAGGGTGAGAATTTAAATAAGCCAGGTAATCACTAATTTCAGTGTAGAGAGAGTTCACATGTACAGGAAACTTATTTTAAGTTTCAAATAGAAAAAATTCAACACCATAAAAAAAGATGAGTGGACCAAATCTGAAATTTCTTATGCTAAGGAATCTAAAACTTTGGCTAAAAGTTGGAATGGTGTTCAGTCTCAGTCCCTAGCTTTCTCCTAGGATTACGTTAATGGATTCCTGGCTTAACTTCCCCAAATAGTCTATCCATAAATTTAAAACAAAACAAAACAGAACTCACCATTTTAAAGAATTTTGTTGTTTGTTTGTTGGGGTTTTTTTTAAATGTTTCAAGGGGATATCAAATTGAAGTATTTTGCATTTTCCAATGCGTTTATTGATGGAAAGGGCTTGCAAAATTTATTCATTGGTTTTGGTCCCACAGAAGCTGTGTTTGTCACAAAAATTAAATTTTCCCAGAAGCAACTATTGGTAGAGTTGGTAGATACGCGGCAGCTAGAGTGCAAAAGAGTAGAAACAAAACAGGGAGGTGCAAACCTATCCTTTCTGCTGCTTTTGACAGCTGGAACATTACTGTTGAAGGTTACACGTATGCCTGGACCTGTGAAGGATGCTGTAAAAGCACAGTAACAAATTTTAAGAGATTTGCTAGCTCCACCACAGAAATCATTAACACCATCTTCTTTAATGATTTGATGTATCTGCCAGAGAATAGGTATAAGGTGAAATCCAAAGTCAGTGCTTTGATTGATTTCTTACTGCTTTATCCCCTTGTTAAGGGGATACGCTGTCTCAGAGATCAGCTTCTGCGGTGCATATGAAGAGATGAATTGCAGCTAGAAAGCCTAACCTATTCAAGAGAAATGTGGCACACAAAAAAAATTCTTATAGTAAATCAGTCATTGCAACTGCCATTGAAATCCCTGTAATGATGCAAGGGATATTATTTTCATGGCTCATTGGAGCCATACAATTTTTGGTTCTCAGTCAAAGCATACCGTTGTTTTCTGGAATTCTTTGGCCAAAAGTAATGTCAACAGCACAGTCTGCTTTGTCCTTGGGCTCTTTCATTGAACACATTTCTTGGCGTCTCCTGACACTGCTCATAGGATTTAAAAACACCCTTTGCCTGGAGGCACTGCCCCTCTGCTCCACCATGCTGCAGCCTGGCGCTCTTCAGAGAGCAAACAGTTGCCATGTTTATCTTGGCTCCATTTAGAAAGGTCCAAATTGCTTGGAAAGCAAGAGAGACACACTTTTGAAATATCAAACTCTTGTATTTGAACAGATTGCTTATTATATTATACTTGATGGGGGTGAAGAAGTCAAGGTCTGGATCATTGAAAAAGTGAACCGGTGGCATCTGTTGCTACCCCCAGACATACTTAGCAACATGCACCTGAGTAGGGAAATGTTTTAAATGGGCACTTGTCTTTATTTTCAGAGACATGCCCAGTGAATATGACACAATACACCCAAAGCTCCAAAAAATCACTGATGTGCTGCCACTTACGAAGCAAGAGAACATAAACCAACTGGGTGTTGTTCTTTCTGGAAAATTAACTGTACAGCCTTGGCATAGTCTATGCATGCAGGCATTTAGTCTGGAAACAATAGAAATTCACTCAGCTGTATTCAAATGTGTCAGCAGTTAGGTGCACAGTTGACAGAGCTCTTTGGAAGGGGTCGCTCAGCGCACTTGAGATGATAACGTGGTTACACGAGCAGGATCAGTGCAGGGCCCTTTCTTAGCGTCTCTTCTCATCGCCTTCCCTCCCACACACCCTGTGCTTTTTTGCATTCCGAAACATATGGCCAGTCACAGACAGTGTAAATACCAAGAAAGAAATTTGTCCAACAACTTCTAAACTGGCTTGTGCTTATTTTATGTGATATCTAATTGGTAAATATTTATAAGCACTTTGAATATTTGACATGATGGTTTATTTAAAAATTCCGTTTCAAATCCAGCATGTAATACTACTGTCTTTCTGCTCCCTCCCCCTTCCCCCTTTCTCTTACCTTTATTTTCTTTCTACAACCACTCTTATTTGGGGCAGTTTTCTTTTCATTTTTATAGAATTATGTTTTATTTATTTTCTGCTTCTTCTCCTCAATAGGATAACCTAAGCAATGAAGTATTTCTCTCCATTATATACGTATAGGTGTGATGTAAATTAAATACAAAGAGCCAAGAGCTTCAAGGAAACATAAAGAGTGGCTCTGTGCAGTGTACCTACAGCTTTCGTTTCCACAGCAAATTTAATGCTATCCAGAAATGCCAGATTTACTGCCAAGCACACAGCTCCTGCATTGCTCACAGACAGAAGGTGGGATTCAGCAGATTTGTGCCATGCAGTTGATCTGTGAACGCATTGAGAGCACACAGAGGCTTTCTGGTGCTACGATAGCCCCAGTCACAGATGCTGGACGTTCCTGCCCATTGGTTCCAGAAATCTTGGATTTGTGTGGAAGCCCTCAAATTCCAGTGGAGCAGATTTATAAGACAGACAATATACCATGGGCAGAGCCCTTGAGAAATGGTGACTTTAATAGATAGCCGTCATCCTCTGTCTGCGCCCTGTTTCCTCCTTTTATTTGGAAAAAAAAAAAAATTGTATTGCTAAGCAGCATTAGGCTCCCTTTTTTTTCTAGAAAAACTTCTGTAGATTAAATCATTCTGAGATAAATGTGTGGTTAGATATTCAAAGGGAAACTCCTCTGTGATACTAGTTTTTCTGATCACAACTCGGACCCTGAAGCTTTAGTATAGCTAACAGAACAATTAGTTGTATACATGATAGCAGTAAAAACGATGAATTTTGGAATTATCTCTGGTTGGAATATCTAGCGATGGGTTGTGATTCCTGCCCTGCTCTTTATGGATGTTTTTTGGAAGCAATTATTAGAGGGGATTTAATTATATGTCCTCAATGGTGACATATGGAGTGATTTTCATGAATAGTATTTGTGTGTCATGGGCTATCCTGTGAGTTTGTGGCCTCATTTCCAGTAACAACTGTGCAGTGAATAATCTACAATGATTACAACCAAAAAACCGCAGGTTGGTTGACAAACTTATGCCCCTTTGAAATTGCCAAAGCTCGAAAGGAGATTGCTTCGTTGCTTCACTGAAACACATCCTTGCAAGTATTTCATTGGCATCAGCACGACTTAAACATAAACCCAAGTGTGTTTCTGAATCTGGGACTGGGAAGGCAGAAGGCTCAGAAGTGATTTTGAGCTGGAAGATGTTTGTAATTGCATATAAAATGGTCTGATCCTCTTATTTTCTGAACCATTGGCCCCACTTCAGTTTCTGGTGGACGCTCATCTGCACTGAGGGGTTCAGCAAATCTCAGTCTCGCTCACTCTATGTTGTAGCATTGAGGCCAGACTTCTCTATGTGCCGTCCAAAGTGCACCTGCAATGCTGGCATTTCAGAGGTAGGCTCCCATGGATGAAGAAGTTTCTTTTGAATCCTTGGCTGTGATTGCTTTTGAAATAGTTTTTTTGGGGTTTTTTTCATTAACTAACGAGTCAAGATAGCTTGCTGGTCTTACTTTTTCTCATTTCATTTAACTTTTTACTCAGACTGTATCCCTCTGACATGAAACAGCTCTTTTCTGAAGAAATCTGGGTGGTTTTGAACAGATGTGGAGACATGACAGAGTTCATTTAGAACATAATCAACAGATAATAATAGGGTACTCAGAGATATTGCAGTGAATGACAAGTACCATCAGCCTTTTTAAAAGAGCAAAATTAGACATTTTTAACTCCACATGCACAACAGTGTTAGAAGAAGCAGGAAATGACTGATTTGGAATCCTTTTATTATGTTCTAGTTTTTAAAAAATGATATTGTAACATTCTCAAGCATTACCCTGATCCTTCTCTGCTCACTGTCTCGATAGCAAATAAAATACTGTTCCATGTGTTATTTGAAGCAGACTGGCTCTCTTGTGTACTTAGTTGTATCCTTCACCTTCCTCCCTGAGGCTTGAGGGTGCTCAGCTTGTCAGGATGAGGCCCCAGCACCCCTCATGTGTGATTTGTGGTTTTCACTTCTGTAAAGATCGATCTGTTTTATGAAATTGGTATTCCTCAAACTTCTATAATGGGGTTGCTAATCAGAGTACTCGGGAAGGTTTGGGTTATTGTCATTCCCTGTGTCTGGTTTTGCAATGCTGCTGAGGGGATTGAGCTGGATTTCGTGTCTCCAGCTGTGAGTTTCTTGTTGCGATGGGAGGGAGGACCCCCCACTTGCAGCCCACTGCCTGGGTACCCCCAGACATGTATTTAGACTGGGAGGACCATGCAGGCCTGGTCTGGGGGTTGAACCCAGCTGGTGGAGGCAGCAGTGGAGTGGGGACTGGCTCTTTGCACCCCAAGACACCGTGGCAATCCGCTCCTCTGTCTCCTGGCAGAGTCACCAGGCGTCCTTAGGGCTCTGATCTTCAAAAATATTGGTGTAACAAAAAATGACTGGAAATGTGTTCTGGTTCTCCTGCACTTATTCCTCCTGACTCCTCCAGCCCAGGCTATCCCTTGCCCTGGGGCTGCAGCCTTCTGTCCTACACAAAAGCGAGCCCCACCACTGTCCCAGCACTCTTTTGTGCAGGATATGCAGCATCTCAGATGATTCCAAATGTGTGAAATACAGACAATTTATACAGCACTGGCACATACACCCATATAGCTTGCATGCTACTTGTAAATCTTCTTGGCTTCCTTGAGTTTTCACTGTGAGTCATGACTTGCAATTCAGTATTTTATATGCGGGTAGGTCATTTCTGCTTGCGTCATCAAAGCTACACTATGCCAGCCAGGGTCAGGAGAAGCTTGGCTGTCAGTCTCCTGCCAATCTCAGTTTTTAGTAGATACCTTCAATAACCTGTGCTTGCAAAGGGAAAGTCACTGACATTAGGAGAGTCACTGAATGGCTGTGTTCTCACTGGCAGACTGAACAGGATTTTCTGTCCTGACTGTGAGCGTTAAGGAAGCCAGAACAAAGATGACAAATGCTTTTGTAAAAGGGATCATCAGAAGACACAGCAGGTTCAGTGATCATTGAGGGTTGTCTTGACATGTGAACAAAGTGTCCTGAGAGCATTAAGCTACTCTCCTGCCTGGCTGCAGATTGGTTGGAAAGTTATGTTATTTTATTTTATTTTATTTTATTTTATTTTATTTTATTTTATTATTTTATTTATACAGCCTGTATCTTGGGTAGCTTGTGTTGCTGCTTGTGTCTACTTAAAAATTGGACTAAGTAATTTTGAACAGAAAAATCATTCATAGTCTCTGCAAATATAGAGAACAAGTGAAAACACTAGGCTTGGAGAAGTGAATAAAGTTGTGTCTTGATGGCATTTGCCAGCTGGGAGCCTGCCATTTACAGTTGCTTTAGAAGAACTTTTCTAGTTGCTAACTAAACTGCTTTCCTTAAAGAAAGCAAACGAGGAAAAATAATCTGAGCTAATACATACTAGATGTTCAGATGATGTGGAAATGGTGATCAGAATGTGCTGGCTAAGGGATAAGCTTGTGAACTTTGCACACAGTACATATAGAATGGTATTAAAGCTTAGCAGAGTCTTCACCCTTGGTTTTTTTCAGACCTGCTGGGCCAATGATGTTCCCCCATCACCTGTGGCTGCTAGGCATTTTATTCTCAGACTATGGCTATTTTCAGATCTATCTCTATTTGCTGTCTTTCACAGTTCCTGCGGCTATTTCAAGGCTGATATTTGTGGTTGGGCATCTACTCTCTTAGTGAACAGAAAAGCTTTCTATTTATTGAAATTCATCTTGGTATGGTGAAGATTAAAGCATGGAATTGATTAGAGAGGAGTGCTTTGATTCCATAAAGTACAATCTGTCCTTCATTTACATTTCAGACCTTACTTCACCCCATATTTGACAACATTCACTCTACAAGTCCTGTCTCCACAAAACACTTAGGTACTAGATTTGGATGCAAATGTACAACTATTTTCTGCCTGAACCTTGAGCACATCTTGAATCTTTGGGCACTAAATTGGCATGCTTACAGAAACCCCAGTGCCCTGCAGTTTCTGCGATGGGGCGCGCACCTGCTCTACCAGAGATGAACACTTGCTTGTTATATTATGTATCCTTTTAATGAAGGATTGAAGTTCTTGCTGAAAAATTAAAACACGCTGTCTGACTACAGCACTCAAGGAGGAAAAGGGAAACCCAGATTTCAACCTTTTTGGTAGCTAAGAGGATGTAAACATACAAGCTCCACCTTGCAGAAGGTCTCACCACTAAAACACAGACTAGTCCCCAGCTCTCCTCCTCAGCCCCTTCTCCTAAACACCTATCAGAAACGGCATCTTCTTGTTTCTGCAACAGTGCTCTAATCCCAGCCCTGGAGGGCTTTCTGGTTCCCTGCAGTTGTTGAATTTTTCTGTGCTGAGTGAAGAAGCACTTCATAGCCTTCAGTATACAGGAGAGCACAGTAAGCAAAGCTGGGACACAAAGACACATTAGAAGCAACCTCAGACCTATGACAAAGTCATTAAAACAACTTATTTAAGAAATATTCATTATCAAGAGCATGCCAGTTCTGAAGGGGAAAAACTGCCCAAGAAATGTAGCCACCTCTAGTAACACAGTATTTTAGACAGTGCTGCTCTACCTAATTAATGAATGTTTGCACAGTGCCTTGAGATCTTTGCCTAACAAGGAAGACTAATATGTTGCTATGTGTAAATGTTAGAAGTAATAATTTAGAAAATATAAGAGTACAAAGCCAGGTTACTCTTATCATTTTGTCAAAGCCAGGTTTAACTATCTTCTTTTTTTGGCTGCTGGCTTAATTAGATAAGCTGCTGAATTTAATTAACTCATCAAACCTAATTTGAAAAGATCTCTCAAGTCAGTAAGAGCTTGTCTTATGCTTATTATTTCTATTTGTTGCATTGAGTCTAATATCACCATTTTGTTAGGATATTAATGGTAGCCTTAATTGTGTTCTAATTTACTGCATTTACTCAGGTGGTGGCAGTTTCCTCATTTTTTAAGTGTCAGCATGTGAAAATCAGTCACAATTTCATTTAAGGCAGTGAAATTACTCTTCTCGCCCTCTGTCAAGTCAGCTACATACTATCTCTTTTCCCGTAAGTGTAATTTGGGTTTGCAAGGTGAAATTATTGCAGAGGAAATCAAGTTGAGTTTCTGAAGTCCCATTTCCAGGAGAAATGTTATGACAAAAATTATTCTCTGGATGCTCTTTTGGGACTAGTTAACCAAATTGTTGGGTAATAAATTTGAAACTTAAATTTATATTACAACTATACGATTCATTTGAACACATCTGCGTGTGATGCTGCAACTTGTTGTACTGGCCTGAAACTCTTTGAAAGTTACTAAAGAAAGAATTACTAGTGAAGAATCTAAATTGTAAAATTTGTTGTGAATTCTAACCCATTAGAAGGGCCTTGGTTTGGCCCTCTTTTCACGTTCCTAAAAGATATGCCCCACAGAGAGTAGAGGTCAAGCAATTGCTTAACATCAAAATTTCTCTATAAATTATTTACTTATTCATCTGTAAGGCATGCACTGTTGTAATGTAAACTATGTTGCTGATAGAAACGTTTCCAATTAAATTTGCAGGAGTTCATGTGTATTTGTGAAAAGCTAGCTATATCCAGGGCAAAATCAAGTGCTTTCTTACTAGTCCAGCCAGTAGGTTTGCAGTAGTAACCTTGCTCACAATTGCGCTCTCTTGGTTTTGTTTCTTTGAGGTGTGCGTTCAAGTGCACAACTAAATAACTTGTGTTTCTCTGTTTTCCCTTAGAATGACTATAGGAAGCTATCTATGCAATGCAAGGACTTTGTCGTGGGGGTGCTGGACCTTTGCAGAGACACTGAAGAGGTAGAGGCGATTCTAAATGGAGACGTGAACATACATCTGTGCCCCGAGCACCACCGGCCGAGCCTAAGCAGGATTAAACTTGCTATTAAATATGAGGTCAAAAAGGTAAGCTGTTTTTTTGGGTCCCTGGTGGATACATTTTCACATCTGAATTATGCTTCCTTGATGTCACCGGGAAAATAATAAATGAAAGATAGATTTCAGTGGGACCAGGACTATGCCTAAAAATTTAACGTTTTATGGCCTGATTTGCATTTTCTCACATACTTTAATGTGGAGAAGGGTATTTGCAAAGGACGCGTTACAGCAGGTGTGGCATTTATTTTAAAGTGATAGACATGAATGTATAGATGGCTGAAGGGACTGGCCATAGTGCACAGTGCTTCTTGTGCACGTCATGACTATGAATCTCTGAAGACTTCATCAGGGACCAAAAGTTGTTACCATACCAAACTGATGGTCTTTCTTCCTGCACTGTGATTTACATGAAGGTAAGGGATGAATCTAGCATATGCTGTGGCATCTTTGGCCACAAATTATAAAAGCAGAAAATTTAGTCCAGATCCTCACAGTTTCCAAACCATCTGTCTTTCCTTCAAATTAAATCTTCTGCTTAGACGGAGGATATAGCTGGTCTCTGCAGTTTGACTGAAGTCAGTAGACCGAAGTCTCCAGTCTCACCTGTTCTCAAATGCTCCCTGACCACTCAGCTCTGATTCACATCTTTTAGTCTCCAAATCCACTTGTAACCATCAAAAATGTTACCTTTTCTGTAATGTTACAGACAGAACATATAGAAAAAGTAGCAATTTTGTCATAGTCAAAATCCTGTACTGCAGTGTGATGGGAAGTGGAATTTAAATTTAAAAAAAAGAGAAGTTTTGTGATTTGTAAACTTAATGGTTGGACTCGTTGATCTCAAAGGTCTCTTCCAACCTAAATGATTCCATGATTTTATTGTTTTATTCAGAATTAGATCAAAACTTCAAAAATCAATTTCTTATTAACTTGGAATTTTGATTTTTTTGAAAGCATGTGAATGTAGATAAAAGGTGATAAAAAGTGGTAGATTCTCAGCTTCCACTCTCCTAAAGCTCCAGTTCCATATTCTAAGGGTTCAGATTTCCACCAAGTCTACGAAATAGAGGGAAGTTGTATATTTTAAGGAAAAACATACTGATGGACTTTTAGAAGTATTTTAAACAAACATTTAGCTTTACGGAAGTATGTTGTGTGAATGGAAAATTTGATTCTGGCAAATCCTAGGCCTGGGTGATCCCAATTAATTGCTCCTACAATATGCATTGATGGAAACTGGGCTCCTGCTACGGGACTCAGAGAGCGTTCCAAATTTTCAAGCTAACATCTGCTCTCTCTTTCCCCTCCCAAACTCACCACCTGCTTCAGTTTGCCTCTTGACTGTGTTACTGTGCTGGCCAGAGAAGGTCTTTTCCTGTTATGAAAGCCATTAATTAAAAAGAATCTTAAAACTCTTATTTGAAGTGAATGGCTTTCATGTAGGAGCACATGGTATGGAGCCAAATATTTCCTCCTAGGATTTTGTGTGTCTCCATCGTTCCATCACCAAAACTGAGCATAGCATCTCAGTTCATTGTTTGTTAGATGTCTCTCAACAAGCTGGGTCAAGTTTAGTTATTGAAACTGTTGCTTTGGTAACAGGAGGCCAAACTTGCTCTGGTGCTTGTTCCGAAAACGAACTCATCTAACATACACTTATAGCGCATCATCAAGAAATAGTCACCCATGACCTATGGTCTGAGAATTATCACAAAGTTGATCAGAACCTCAAGCCTTTCCAATGCATGAAGTCTTCTGCACTATTTTACTTGTTTGTTCTTCTAAATATTTGTGTCATCCTTTAGATACCAAGACCATTAGCCAGAGCTGAATTGCTGTTAGTTATTGTGCTGCTTTGAGCACACTCATGTTCGCTTAGTCAGTTTCAGAGGAATATTTCCTCCATGTCTTACATTTTATATGTGCGCACCTTTTCCTAATACATGAACGCTGACCTAAAGCATCTGTGGTGGGTCACATACAGTTAGTCTTTTTACCTATAAATATCTTCCTATGCCCAGGAAAGCTGAGCATCCTCTGGATCACAGCAACCTGTTACTCGCTGATAGTAACTGTTAAACTAATTACAGAACATAACCATGAACATCTGTCAACCTCATGTTGACTCTCAGGTTAGCACTTTTCAGAATATTCTTTTCAGCAGGCAGTATATGTTTACATGTAAGATAAGCATTTAACTGCTAACTGGAAATAAGATAGTTTCATTTGTGGGAGGCAGAGACGCATTCAGATAAATGGCTTTGGTTATTGGCAGTGACTTATGATAATAGACTGATATTTATCACACTTGCTGAAAAAAAAGATTGTGTTATGGTAACACAGTAATGATTTCCTTAAGAGGCAACGGATTCAGGTACCTTTTTTATCCAGCTGAGAGATATTTAGGTTTATGTATAAAAACTCTGTGCTTTGAAACACATTTAATTTCAAGAAAATCCTGTAACAGAGACGGGTGAGATGGAGGGTGAATTCTTATACTTACTTGATAAATCAATTCTTGGGCAGATTCTGTAAATTTCAAGTCACTTTTTCAAAGCTAATGCAATGACTCATAAGCATAAGCGAGATCGCATGTGGCCCTCCAAGTGTGAAAGGCAGACGGGGGCAGGCACACCAAGCGACTTCCCACCCCGAGCACCCAACCCCCCGAGTCCCATCACTTGGTCTGACAGTGCTGCCTGCCCAGGCCAAGTCCAGGTGCTGGGACGTGGGTGGCTCTAACTCACCCAGAAACAGTCCCAGGGACGTGGAGACCTTTCCAGTTTTTTAACTGCACCCTAGAACTGGAATGACATATGAATAGTTGTGTTTGCCTTTTTTTCTTTTTTTTTTTTTTTTTTTTTTATGTCCTGGAAGTTTCTTTGGCAGGGTAGGACTAGTGAAGGGACTACAGCTCTGCCTGCCACCCCTGCTACCAAAACCTCCTCAACTTTATCATTAGGATCAATATTCAGATGGTCAGTTTTGTATTATCCAGCTCAGCAAGCTCTAGATGAGACAAAGAAATAAATTACTTAAATGAGTATAGAGGTCCTGAAATATTTTATTCATTCTTTCCCATGAACAGCAAGAAGAATCTTAGGCAAGACAATTTTAGGGACTCCATAATGGTCAGAGAAAATAAAATAAGAGGTTTTAGTTGTTATGTTGTTTGTGTTTTTTTTAATTAAGTTAGTATGCAGACTAAATACTTACATTCGTATCTGAAATTTTAAGAAATATTTGATTTTTTATAAAAAAATCTATTTCTACCATTAGCTTCTTAATTCACATTTCTGTGTTAGTACTCTAAGTGCCTACAGTAGGCTTTCTTTGAAAATTCGCAGAGAATGATTTATATTGAAAATTATTATTTCATATCCATGATTTTACTTTTACAGCTGCTGATGTGCTCTGCATTTTATCACACTTTTATTTCTAGAGTCTAAGGAAGATGTCAAGGGCCCCCATCCTCAGGCAGGAGAGCAAATGCATCTGTAGAGCTTCATCAGGCCTTAGCACAAACTTTTAAAGTCTTCCTTGTTCTTTTAAATTTCTCTGTTATTTCATCATCCTCACACAGTGCAGTCACCACAGGCACCGTGTCTAAGAATGCTATTTTTCTTTAATAGTAGCAGCTGGTCTACCAGCTTCTCCCATCCCCTGCTCAACTCACAGCCCTCATAGACTTGTCCTCCCTCTTCAAGGCCAGGAGGAGGCAGAGATAGCAGAATTTTGAAACTGAGAACCATCACGTTGCACTTTATGGATTTAAATTGACTCTGCCATCTTTTGTCTTTTTCTTCCTATGTGCCCATCTGAAAATTTTAGGGATGCAATTGATGCCACATATGCAGTTTAAACTGTAGGTGCATGTTTTGGTTCCAACATAGTATCTTCTTAATCTTGATTTCAGCAGTTGTGTTCCCCGATAAGCCATACTTGGAGGTAGAGGCTGCCCCTCCCTTACACGTACAGTGCATGTCATGCCTGCACAGCAGGGAACTCGGCCGTCAACCTTGTGGTAGCTTTTAGCCCAAAACACTGTGCTGCTTGTGCCTCTGTGTTTGAAGGGCAAATTCCTGCTCGAAAATCCCCAAGTTCGTGGGCAACCTCGCCTTGAGATGAACGGGAGGTCTGTTTGCTGACCTGTTCATTGACAACACTCTCAGTGCAGGAAAACCTTTCTGCAAACCAGGATTAAAAGGGGACTGAAGCCTTCTTACCTCCTCTACTCAGTAAACCTGCAACAGGTACCTACAACAGGTTCATGTCCAGGACTTAAATGATCTTTCTCTGCGCTTTTTCCTTTGTGCTTCCCATTAGAGTTCCCTGTTACCTCGACCCTTTGCTACTCCAAAAAAGCAGTTCACCATTCAACAGTTTTATTGATAGTTATCTTTTTTTCCTAATTTACAAAATTTGAGATGAATCTTGGAAAGTCAATCAAGAAAGCGTCAAAAGTTCCATAATTCACTTGTCCGTCTCTTTTTTTTTCCTTTTATTTCTGCAAAGCATGCTACTAGCACATATGAGATGCTGTCAAGAAAGCAAGTTTAAGGCTCTTATATAATTGGAGGACTTTATATAGAAGGTCACTGAAGAATTAAGAAATTCTGCTTGTACATATTTTGTGGCAAGGAGAAAGCTAAAATTACAGTGTTTGACAAAGTGGTCTTTAAAAACTCTGTATTACTCTTATTCTCTACCCTTCCTGAAAGAACTAAATAATCAATCTGTACCGCTGGATTCTTGGAAAGCTGCACTGAAATGCCCTCCGTTCAAGTTTTCCAGAGTAATTTCTCCCTTCAAATTATCTGTCTTAATGATTCATGGTTCCTCGAAAATTACTACAATGAGCACAGTTTGTCAAGAGCAAAACAAAAAATTTGCAAACACTTGAGCATTTACTGAGTCGTGGCTGTTTTCCAAGAAATGGACTTTTGAGCCCATGTTATGGGATTGTTACAAATTTACTATTGTCTCCCCTGATATTAGTTAGCTATGCCTCACATTTGCATACTCCAGTCAAAAGCTGACTTCTTTCTCCTCCAGATGTGCAGGGCCTCAGGCAAAGGGAGAAGAAAGGCTGGGTGCAGGAAGAGCAAGAGAGGACGCTGCTGATGCTGCAGCCAGGCTGTTCAGGTGGTTTCTTCGGATATTGTAAGAGAGGGCTGGGGAACCGTCACAGTGTGAGAGCAAACACCGTCCGGCGGCTACTCATGGAAATGGCAAAATTAAAAGCAGCATTAAGGTGAAACAGGAATCATTTAGGTTGGGTGTTTCTGCTGGATGATAGCCAAAAGTGGCTTGAGTTGCGAAATTGGAGTTCTGGTCCCAAGGAAAGGAAATAAAACTGATCTTAGCTTCTTGAGCCAGGGATACTCGCAGCTGTTCTTCATGCAGGCTTATAACGTCTAAGTGAGAGTTTGCTTCATGTTCTTGACTGAAAATTGCAGAATAACTTTTTTTCTTTTCTTGAAACAATTAAAAAATTTTGGTTCTGATCAGATACTGGAAATATAAGGGTAGCACGTGTGTTCCCTGTGTGTAAACTCATTTCTAATTAAGCCAGGGTGTGATTTCTACCTGTGAGAGGCACAGGTACAGAGGCTGGGACAACTCTCTTGGACTCTTCCCTTGGATAGCCAACAGTGAGAAAATGCAGTTTTTGATGTACCACAACAAAACAACTTTACTGGTGTATATTAGGGTGTATATTTGTCTGTACTGCTATGCTCCTTTCTTGTCATCCTTTAATGTTGGCAGGGGGCTTATATGTCGACATTTACCTTTAGGTCTAAAGCTGTTGTTTCTCTGTAGGAGGTGACATTCATTCTCCTTCTTTCCCAATGTCAGAATTGCCATTGCTGTATTCTTTTAATTGCAGATGTTGAGTGCCCACCTCTGTTTTCTCATCAGCTCAGTTCTTAGCCATCACAAAGCCAGAGCACCTTTCTCTTTCACGAGTTTTAATTTAATTAACAGTAAGACACAAAAATTGGATTTAAAAAAAAAAAATTAATAAGAATTAAACAGAACACCAGATGGCTGTGTAAATCCTATTTAATAGAGAGCTGGAACAGGAACTTTTCTCATAACTGTATTATTAATAATTAACATATGGAGGATGCTCCGAACAGAATACTCATGGTTGCATTAGATTATAATTTTTCACTGCATTCGTCATGTGACTCAGATACTCAAGGGCAGGAGAAGTCCCAGCTCTCGGCAACTGCTGCAACAAACTGCTCCCCATTCATTTGCTCAGAGGATGCAGTTTCACTCTGCACAATAACTTGTGCATGAAATGCCATCCAGGGACCTTCTCACCATTGAATGGGGGCCCACCTGCAGCATTTCCACCCCGCACGGGAGCTAGAGAAGGTTAGTCCCTGAAAAGGCAAAAAGCCCTGTCCTGCTCCTGCTGAGGAGACAGCTCTGCCCCCCTAAATGTGCAGTAACAGACACTGTCCCAAACACAGGCTGGGGCAGAGCTCAGCTAGCACACCTTTAGGAAGGTTAAGTGGAAAAGCTTGGTGTTTGCAAGAGACGCACAAGAAAATAAGCTGGAACACAGAGGGCAGAAGCAGCCCAGCGGTGACAAGAAGTTCTGAAACTCTTCTCTTTGGAGAGCAAGGAGTCTATCTGTGTCATGCGTCATGGTGGGTAGCTATGGCTCTGCGGGTTCTATGTGTTCTCAATTTGCAATTATCTTGCAAATTCCTGCAATGCCATGCCCTGGTGAGGGACCGCTGCAGGGGAAAAGCGGAGAGGGCGCACTGGGGCACACCGCCCACCAGCTCGCACACAGCCTGCGCGTGAGCCTTAACACAAATGGAAAACTACATTTCGGTAACCTAAATGAAATGTTTCGGCTCCACAGCTTTCAGAGCTGTCGAGGTCATAGAAAATCTCTCTTGCTGCTGTTTGTCCTTCTTTGGAGCAAATTAAGTTTAGGAAACTCCCACAGGATGAACGTTGATCTTTTTGTACCCCAAAGGTTGCAACGTGCACAGGCATGGCTTGAGGCAGGACAGGAATATGTTTTACCATCTAAATGTGAAGCCTCAAAAAGGAGAATTCGTCAAGAAAAAAGGCTTTCGGGAAGCTGGCTTTTTGTTTTGTTTTTTTTTTCTGTAACCCCTAGTGAATTTTTTCCCAATGCTTAGTTTCAGGAATATTTAACTGATGCCTTGTGAAGTCATTGATGGCTTGGACTGTGGTGGCAGGATGAAAAGTGTCTCTTCATCACTGGAGAGCCAGTCGATACTATACAAATGTAATTTAATTTCTAAGTGAATAGTAGAAACTCTGTGGTCATTGTCTTAAGCATCTCCATGCAATTTTTCTTTTTACATTTTTAATTGTATATTACAGACATTTTGTCAGAGATTGGAAAGGGAAGGAGTTACTTCTCTTCCTAACAGAAAGTGTTTCTATGTCTCTGAGTATTTCATGAGCAAGGTTCCTTCCTCCTCCTAAAATCTGTGGTTCTGGTTATTTCCTTTTGCCCAGATGTTTTAATTTCTTTTCTTTTCCAAGATGAATCTCATTTTGTTATTTCCTGCCCATACATCCATCCTCTCAAGGCTTGAATGAATCATTTCTCCATCCTGAGTGGTGTTTGCAATATTCTCAATTTACTGTAATATGCAGACTTAATTATTTTCATTTGCAAAGTGCTACAGGGTCTTAGATGTCCATCAAGACATTGACAAGAGAGCACAGAAGCACACCAAATCCATTGCATGGATGACCATCACAGATGAAAGGATTTAAAATTACCTTTATTAATAATAAAATGCTCTTAGAAAAGAGCAATTAATATGACCTGCTATAAAGTTGACCTTAGTTGCCCCCAATTTTGACTTCATCTATCTCCCTGTGGGCAGTAGACCTGTTAAGGTGCATTTTGGATGGAAAGTCAGGTGGGGGTGAGTACAGACCCTCAAAAAATGATGAGTCAGTGTTTCAAGTTACTGAGGGAATTTTCCAAAGTGGTGTTCAAATTTGGGTGTCTTCATGGGTACTGACCCAGTGTGCAGCTCTCCTACATGGAGTTCTTGTCACACATCTGTAGGTGTCTACATTTCAGTACGTTTTGGGGACTCTAAACCTCATGGTGAGAGGAGTTTCATCCTATGAGTGAGTCTTCCTCTCCATCAGCTCTGCTGGGAGTGAAGCTGTCTACGCTGGAGGCATCTGAGTTTGAGCACCAGCCCAGCCTTTCCTCACCACATAGCCAAGGGAAAACAGTTGACTTGACTTTCCTGGGTGAAGAGGCTATAGCATTTTAAATCTCTCCTCCTGTGACCACTGTGGTTGGTTTTTTTTTATGGATACCAAAGGGAACATGTTGATTGGTACCTTTTTACTGTGGCATGTTTTCAGATTAATAATTAAATAATAAGATTTTCCAAGCGGTTTTGATTCTGCAGAGATATGAAAACCGTGGTATGTTAGAGGCTTGTTTTCAGATAAATGATTCGGTGATAAGTTTTATTCATACGTGTTAAAAAAAAAAAAAAAAGAAACCAGACATTAGCAATAAATCTCTTCAAAGAACATGCAGCCCACTAGAATATGAAACAGAAGTTGGCTCAAGAGCCAACCACCTTATCCACTCCCCTATAGAAGAGCACTTAGCACAAAAAAAGAGCCTCTATCCTGTCTCACGGAAGGGAAATAATGAATAAATTTTAGGCAGAACAAGGATTAAACTGAACCAATTAAAGAATTTTTGTGAAGTCTACATTTTCTAGTTATACACCTCAAATATATCAGACTTAATTTAATATCACGTGAATTGAAAATGTAACAGAATGACAAAAAAAAATCCCCCTCCGTTCCCTCCACTACTAAGAGTATTATTAATTTTGTGTTTTCACTCAGCACTGGAGATCATTTCCGTCAATAGGCGAATTGCATTTGAAATGGTCCTGGCAGTTTCATTTACCCCATTATTTTTGTTTTCTATTAGACTAATTTGTTTTTATTGGGTTTTATTTTGTGCCTGTTCACCATTCCGGTGCCTGGTCAAATCCTGTTTCTATCCACGTTGCTCATTCTAATGGGACCATGCCCTCTCCTTTACAGAGCTGCTCCGCACGGGTGGTTTGGGGCAATTACACAAGCATTGGGATGCTGGGATGACCTTCGTTGCCTTGGTTCTGTCTTCTTTTGACCTTTGCAAAGTGAGATCCTGATCCTGTTAATGTACTCACTGATTTAGCTGAGAGCAAAAGATCTATCCGAAAAAACACGCTTGCTTTTATAGAGCAGACTGAGGCACAGCAAACAGATGTGGTTGCAAACTGTAGCTCTGCTAAGGTTTTAAGTGTTCAAAATCAGAATTTTGGATTAGATAACTCAGGTCAACCAGCAAGTGGATCCTGATATTCAAGTTCCATAAAACTGGGGAATATGTGGCTATCTTGGGATTTGAGATGAATAAGTATTTCCCCGCAGTGGAATGGCTCTAGTAAGAAAGATTTTTTGGTTAAGAAAGGTGTGTGTGAAAGGTTTTACAAAGGTGTAATTTATTAGTAAAATAATAATAAATACTTCTAGTTTCATGCCTTAGAAGTAACTCAGAGACTGAGGTTGCACAATTTGTTTTTATTTTGTCCTGATAATTCCAGCTTATCTGGCCTCCGCCTACAAATATAAACCTTTTCCCTTTGTTACCGGGTTTATAAATGCTGATGTTAGACTTCAGGTATCAGGTCTGGATATTCACCAAGACTGTCATAAAGATCATCTACAGGATGAGCAAGAATCTCATGAATATGTGTGTGATGCCATGAGACAGTCAAATGAACCCCAGGGACAGAGGGAAAGCTGCAGAAATCCTCAGGGCAGGGACGTTTCTTTGCTTCACGTTCTCCGTGTGTCTGCAGCAACTGCAATATCTCAGAGGACCTTTTCTCCTGTCGTGTTTATTTTTATACTACGGTCAGATTTCATTGAAACTCGTCTTCATCAGTTGAATTTTCTTTAATTCAAGTTGAACAGGGTTCCGTGAAACTCTTTTTTTTGCTTCTGGATGAAGGAATTTGGGACTGCTGCTTTACTCTCCTTTGTAAGGCTACTTTGGTGCAAAGTGTTTTAAAATCTGGGCCTGTGGCCATGGATAGAATTTAACTATAATTAGAGCAAGTCTCTTTTGTGAAAAGGTCACGGTCTCACAGCATGGGTATTTGGATTGGAACTTATTATTTTTCATTCATAAATAATAGGGCAAGTAGTTTTCTATTTCTTTCTTAAACTGTCTACAATTTTACTTGCACCCGTTATCAGGCGCAACAGCAAACAGTGAGCAGAGTTCCAGCCGTGTTTACCCTCTGACAACCTCATTTGTCATAGTTTAATAGCACAACCACTTGCAAAAAGCAGATTTTTTTTCTGCACTCTGGATTATGAAATAAGTGTATTATATCCCATCTGCTTCCGTTAAAGTGTCTCAGACTAGTTTCCTCAAAACAAAAGTCTCTTTGTTCGCTTGGAGGCTCACAGAACAGAGTACAAGGTGAAGATAAGAAAAGGCATATGCATATATTGGCCTTTCCTGTACTGTGTATTTCCTAGCAAGCTTCAGTAATTTCCAGTGAGCTTTTTTCCTCTCCTGCTCTGCTTTGGGTGAAATGACTCTGCAAGTAAGTGGGTCTTTTATGGGATCAAAAAACTGTTCTGACTTATTTTTCAATTTTTTCAAGGTTTGGTTTTGTTTTGCTATTCAAGAACAGTATGTTTCAGTTCAGGCAAATTATTTTTTTCAGTATAAATCCAGATGCTTTGTTTAAGCTTTCAGACTTAAAAATGCTTAAAATATTGAAGGAATCTTCAAAAAGGAGAAGAGGTTTAAAAGTAAAGTTATTTTCTCTTGTTTTAGTATTTTCACTGCCTTTTTCTTCTGTCGTGTGCATGTGGGCACATGTTTATCCTTGAATTCATCTGATCTTCTTTGGTGAAATGGCAGGATAGTTTTTACCCTTCGGGGGACAGCAGTAATATCCTGCTTCCACCTTTCCCTGAGTTTCTTCCACCCCTGCCAGTGTTTGCTGGTCCTCCCAGTGGATTTGCAGCAACCCAGTGAAAAGGGATGATTTCGTATGTCCTTTGATGAGGGTTTTGGGGGGAGAAACATAACATTGCCTACATGGAAACAGAGAGGGGCAAGCCCGGCTTTCCATCCCTTCCCACCTCTGGTTTTGCTTAAGCACAAGCACCGCTGCCGAGCAAAAGCCAACTCGCCTTCCACATCAGGGCTGGCGTCGGTCCTGCTGGAAACGCCAGCACAGAGAACTCAGCTCAGCCTGCCCTTGTCTGTCAGGTGTCTCATGAACTCTTCTTAATAATACTTAGGTACCTCCATCTTTTCAGAGCACACAATGTGTGTGGTTCAGAGCCCACCTGGTTTTTCCGACGTGGGGATCCCTTCAGAAGCGCTGCTCCTCTGCTCCCTGGCGACATCCCCGACAAAACGGGAAACGCCACGCATACAATCCACTTGATGCCCCCCTCATTTTCCCTTGTAATTCAGCAGCACAGCGTGACAATTGACTCAAATGAGTCATCAAAACGATTTTGGCTTTTTCGCTAGGATCCCCAGCATTTGAAGCATTACGCACCCAACCAGGGGTTCCTGTGAGCAGGTGCTGCAGCTTAAAATGTGTTAATCAGTGTAGGCTTGCAGAAGCGATGAGCTACATCAAAAGACAAGTGTTTAATAATGAACCCAAAAAGGTTGTTCGAAGGGCATGAACGCAGCTACATGATGGAAAGAAAAATGGCTCGTCCCTGCCCCTGCCAGTGTCTCTTGACATTACCAATGTTCTCCTGACAATCTATTTATACAGCTCCTTTTCTAGCTCTGCTCACTGATTAAACACATCGCTGCTCATCTGAATTGCAGCTTTTGTTTGCTGAGGTTTGCCAGCGTTTGTTATAAGGCTTACAGTGGAGGGACGAGCTGGAGAGGACACGACAGGAGTATCTCTGTGAAAGCAGGAACGTTAAAGTCACAAGCTTGAATTGTTACTTCTGACATGCAAGTTTTTAAAGGGTTTTCACTGGTTCACTGATGAGTTTTTCCTTCCTACCTCAGCCCCTGGCTATTTAGCATAGGGTGCATTAGCAAAGCAAGATGATCCTGTCTGAGTGGTTCATTCTTTTGCCTCAATGGTAGATTTCTGCACTCGTAGGGGTATTAGAATTATTTCAGTAATAGAAAAAGATACTGTTTTTTTTTCTGCACGATTAATTCCAATCATCTGAGGCTGACCTCTGCCTTATACCTGTCTTGCCATAATTTTGCTGATTTCTGCTGACAGCTTTTTTCTGCCCGAAATAGCTATCTCTTCCCAACCCCCCCCCCGCTTCTGTTTGATGAGTGAGCATGGTCTGCTACTCCCAAGAATTTCCTGGATTTTTTTCACCTGGCTGTATCTTATCTGTTATATGCCACAGGATAAGAGAGAGGCTCTTCAGGTAGGGACCATGGGATGTTTTGTATAGGGGTTTAAGCAGTGCTTAACCGCAGAGAGCTGAGGCAACCCCAGTGCTAACACTGAAGAGCACCAGTAACCGGAGTCCTCATCACAGACCCTTTCTCTGTCCAATCTAATAGAAAATAAAAAGTGAAATTCTCTCTATTACGGTGTTTTCTATCAGAAGTAACTTCCTATACAGTTATAGAGCTATAAAGGTACTTTATTGTCTGCGTAGTGAAACTCATGCATTTTTGAACAAGTATACTGAGGAGAAAATCTCACTCTGTCATAAGAGCTGTAAAGTGCTTTCCCACAATGCATATACATGATAAGCTATGAGAAAAAGCTGTCATACATCACATTAGACAGCAATGTGGAAAAGTTATCGTTCAATGTATCCACAGTGGTCCCTAAAACATTCTCTTTATTTCTATGTGTAAAACAGTTCCTTTGAGCCATTTGAATTCCCACTGAAGGCTTTGAGAGATTTTTTCCATATTCTAGACAATATTCATTTCACTCATTTAATCCGCTGTAGCACCGAACATCAGCTTTCAGAGCTGTCAATACTTTCCTGTGTCTTTCAGCGGCTCTCAAAACCACCACTTTGGCAGCTTCATTATTTGAGCTGGCTCTTCAGATTGATGTGTGACTTTATTTTAATTTTTTTTTAAGCCTGTTTTTAACTTAAAAAAAATGTGCAACTGATAGGCTGGAGGGAAGTACAGTTTTCTTCCTAAATCACGGAGGTACGTACGCTATAAGGAAAAACCACCGCCATCTACTGGGGTCCCTCTGCCATGGGACCAGAAAAGCTGCCACCGCGGTTTCCGAATGCAGAAGCATTGGAAAGCATTTTGCTTGAGCTCTCAGATCCTGATGCATTACCTTTATCAGCTTGGAGGGAACTCGCTCTGCCCATGAGATAAAGCACTTAATGCTTTTAAATGGCTCTTTTTGGACTCACGCAATCCCCTCCGCTGCCAGTGCTTCCATTTCAATCAGCGATATCTTGCCCTTTTGCACAGCCCTGGCCACATCGGTCTTGTTGCAATGCTTTCTGTCCTTCTCTCCTTCTGTGCAGCCACCGTTTCCCCCTAAAAGCCTCCTAGCCTCATTTTCCAGTACTGAAGAAAGGGAAATAGCATTCACTGGGAACTTGGAAAAAGCAACGCACCATTTAGGCCTCTGAAATTCAATATACCACATCACCATTTTTCATTATACTTTGAAGTGTTCTGCCTTGAAGCTTTTGTCTCAAACTCTTTTTTTTTTTTTTTTTTCTGTGCCTATGACACTAAGCAAAGCATTAGTGTGATCTTTAACTTGGTGTCAGTGCCCATTCCCACAGAAGAGAGAATGTTAAATGGCTCTGTAACATCTCTGATGAGATTTAAGATCAATTTCTGAAATTTTGATAGAGAGGGGGTTGGCACAGTCCAAGGGTCATTGCATATTTCATTAATATCTGATGCAGCCAACCTAATGAAAAACTGTACTGCTTGCTGTAAGCAAGTAACAGATCAAAACTCATTCATGCTCTTATCTTTCTTATCCTGATCTTATTTTTTCCCTCATTTTTGTAATAATCGAACTAAGATGAACACCATCAAGGCTCTATGGCACGCTGCCAATCTTTATTGCCTTGTAAAAAATAAATTGTTCCAATGAACTGGGTTTTATGGCAATTCCTTCTCAATTTTCCTATATTTGTATTTTCGTTGTAACTGTTCCCAGACAGAGTGAAACAATGAACGGATTAAAATGTCTGATGAATTCTCTGAAATGCCAACCAGCAAAAGTCTTTGACTGTCTCATTGCCAAGGACAACTGGATTTCTTTGTCTGAATCAATTCTCATAATGCAGTGAACAATTACAAGAGCAGGAGGAAGCCTGGCTGTTGCTTTGGCCCTTCATCTCAGAAGTCTGTACATCTACCAATGTAATTTTCCTTTCCACGAGTTGCTACAATTGCCGTTGAATTCATCATATCCGAAAATAAAATTTACAAAGGGAATCAATTCTCTGTCTAGCTTCCTTCCACTTCATCTTTCTGTCCATTTGCCAGAAAGATAATAAGCCCTAGCAGCAGTAGCACAAACACCGGGTATTAAGAAATGCCTCCTTGCAATGCTGCTGTCATCACCGCAACCTTAAACTTCAAATGCTCAGAAGGGCTGGGACTGATGATTTATAGATTACCTTTTCTAAAAGCTTTGGTTTTTTGAAAGCAGCTTAAAATAAAACATATTAAAATGTTAATATTTCCAGGAAAATATTCTAAAGACAAAAGCAGTTAAAAGCACCTATCAAAGTTCTTCACTCTGATTTATTCAGTGGAAGGGGTAAAGTCTTATTTTCTATTTTTTAATTTTTGAGAAATGCAGGCCCCAAAGCCTGATTCATCTGAAGCTCTTTTTAAATAGCTGCTAATGTGCTGTTAAAGAAGCAAATGCGCTATTCCACGGCAATCCTAATTACTGTGCAACTGTATTTCATTCTGCACTAGCAATGAGCTGATCATTTAAACTCCCAGTAACGGGTTTTTTTATTATGCAAACGTCTAGAAAAGAGTCTATTAAATTCCTGATCTGATCATCATTTCATAGACAGTGAAGATGAAAGCACAGTCAGAATTTTCTCTACTTTTCAGTCCCAATAAAACTACAGACTGAAATCCCCGCAGATGGTTGCAGCTGGAAGGGCTGAAGCAGGGCAATGGGGCAGCTGCCAGAGATGGTCCATGGCCAACCAGCCAAGCAGGGGCAACAGCAGCAACAAAACCCCCAGTAGCCTCTGCTTTCCTTCTCTCTTTCTCTCTCTACCCCCTTCATCCTCCCCCTCACCTCCAGAAATTTCTGCATTTTTGAAGTAGTGGAAGGTTTTACATTTCCCTCCTAAGAACATCTATTCACCCACAAAAGTCATAAACGAAACACTCAGTTCTGCTAATGCAATCAGCTGCATTAGCAACATGTTTATTTTTCATCCTTCCTTTCACTTATTTTGCCTTTTAATTATCTTTCTTTGTGATTAAAGATAGTCACATTCTAAATTCAATCACCCTGAAGAACAATATGAAATAAAGAAGTTTAATCTTTTATTATAAAACTCTTCTGTGGGATCCAGTGGTGCTGCAATTTTACCATTAAGAAATTGCCCTTTTCAGTTGTCTGCTGCTTGCCTTTTCTTTTTCCTCTGAACAATAAACCAAAGAAGAGTCTCAGTTACAGGACACAAAACATGTACTTTCTGTACCAGAGCACCGCAGATTTTCCTTCTGCTTTTAAATTTGTCTTTTTGTCCAATCAGTAAAGAATGAGCTGCCATTTTTTTGAAAGGTAAACGGAGATGAAGCATTTAAAGTAGCAAAATACCAGCCAGACCTCTTCTAGTTTACAGGAGAAGGACAACCATGCAGAATGGTTCGCTTTGGGTCCACGTGCAGTGAATAGAGCAATGTGATGTTAGTCCTGTGTTAGGTTGCTATTTCAACGTCTTTAGCAAGTTATCAGAGGCGTTTTTCAGCTTGACACCAAACTGCCTCCCTGTCTTTTCTGAATCTCAATGTAGACTGTCTCAGATGTAAATGCTGACCCCACAGAGGCACTTTGTCAGTGCTGGCCACTGACGGATGTTGGGTTTTGGCCTAGGCAGTCTGCTGTCTAAGAAAACTTTTATCTAAAGAAGACAAGAAGCAGAAGTGAAACACGTTCTGCCAGTACCTGGGGTTTTTGGGTGCCTGGTTTGCGGTTTTCTGTCTGTGACACCATAAACTTTGTTGGACAACAAAGGCATGCCCTCTCTCATTCCACTGGCAAGTTCAGCAGGTTATTCACTGAAAGCTCCTCCTCTTCAGACAATGCTACTGATACTTCTATTTCTGTTTCTTTTACAGTTTGTTGCTCACCCCAACTGCCAGCAGCAATTGCTCACCATGTGGTATGAAAACCTCTCAGGTTTACGGCAGCAATCTATAGCTGTGAAGTTCTTGGCTGTCTTTGGGGTCTCCATTGGCCTGCCGTTCCTCGCCATAGCCTACTGGATCGCTCCCTGCAGCAAGGTACAAACTTATTAAGGTGCATGTTTTTTATGGTCATTTCTATCCAGGGCCTGGAATGAAGTCACATAGTTTTCTGTAACGCCATTGGGAAGTGATTCATGCTGTCCTCTAAGATTGCCACAGAGGAACGCAAACCTGAGGTGTTGCTCGGTATAAACAAATGGAGCTATCAGGCAGGGTTTGAGGTTCATATTTACAGGTAATAAAGGTGGTGTGGGGGGAAAAGAGGGTGAGACGGTGGGTGATGAGAAAAGAATAGGAAAAACAAGGAATGGATAGGAGATAACATCATGGGAGTGGGGTGAATAAAGAATAGAAGAACCACTAAACCGGTGAACAACTAAAGAAGAGCTTTGTTGCCCTAAAAAGCACCTCTGATGTTTAAACTCTTGTTCCTTTTAAGTACTTTCTGTTGCAGGTTTCTCCCTTCTTCAGGGCTCCTTTCTTCCCTTTCCTTTTTCTTTTTCATCTTGAATTTCTTGTTAATGGAGCATTTTTATGGCTCGTGTGCCTGAAACTCTGGCAAGACCCAGGGGACTGCTTAGTGCTGCGGGGAAGTATAGACTCAATCATACAATCTTTATGGTTTTGAGGGAAAAGCTGATGAAACTTTGAAAACTGATGTACCTAAATATGGCTGTGGTATGTCTCACAGCATCAGACAGAGCAGGACAGTTTTGACAAGACCTAGAAGTCAAAGAACCAGAGTCAACCATTAGCTTAGGTAAAAGTTTGAGCTGGTTTTGGTATGAAATCTGTAGTGAGATTTCCATCCTGAAAGAGTCTGTTCAAGCAAGTGGAGATACATAGGTGTGTGGTTGAGTGATAAATAGCTTTTTCACTACTCTTGCCGTAGAATAAAGGGGTGACAGGGAAGAAGATGATTTCACATTCAGCAATAGCCAGCAACATCATCCATTATAAGGTAGAGGTCTTCAGCAGGAGGCTTATCAGAGGTACTTAAATTTGATCAAAATTACCTCTGGAGCTGGTAATTTATTCAGTCTTGAAAGCATCTTCTCCCATTTCCTTTAAAAGCCAGTGGGGAATCCTTTCTAAATTTGTCAAGCCCCCCAGAATTATAGATCCATGGATGGGTATTAAGGAAAGACTACAATTTGAAAAGATTTATGTTAGTGCAATCAGACAAACCTTTTGAAAACAGTCTTCCAGAACATCTGAGACAACAAAACATATTTAAGGCTTGGTGTCCTCCAAAACATTTCCAAGAAAAGTACTTTCTGTTAGAGTAATTGGGAATGTAACTTCATTTTCTCAAGGTTTGTATCAATGCAGAACCTCACAGCTTTTATGAATACTGGACAGGACTCTGGAGTTGCACACAGTGAAGTGCATGTGAAAGCCGGGCTGTGTTGCGGGTGGTTTTGGTTAGGTCATAGAGGGACTTCATGTGCGGAATTACCATGTTGATTCCGTTCTGTTAGAGCTCAGTCTAGTGGGAATTTATGAAGCTGTCTCATTTCCTTCACCTCTGCTGAATGTGCCGGGAGTTGGCACACCAGCCAACAGCAACATTTGTGGTGTATCCTCAGAATCACAGAGGTTGTATTGGAATATAGCAATAGGTGGGGAGGACAACTGGACTAGAAATAAGTGGAAAATTTAAATGAAAAGCATAAAAAATAAGGGGAAAGAAACTGAGGCAAAAGTTTCAAAATAAATCAGTTTTACACCTGAATCTCAACCAATGAATGATTGAGAAAGTTACTTGGTTTTAATTTCTTGAGGTAGGTGTATTAAAATTAAAAAAAATATCGGGAGGGGACTTTTCATCAGCTGCGACTTCATTACAGTAAACCTTTTGTGCATTCTTATTTTTCAGTGTCCCTGTCTTTTCACCCCACTTTAGACTATGAAAAACCACACTTAGCGTGACACATTGACATAAAGTCAAATTGAAAGTTCTTTCAGGCAGGAATTGTCTTTTAATGCATGGGTTTGCATTGATCAGAACAATGTAGTCTTGATTTCTGATTGGGGCCTGTGATAGAAATAACTGAATAATGAATGCATTTTTCCCCCATGAATTGGTACCTCACCCAAAATCGTCATTATTTGGTTCAAGGGCTGAGGGTTGATGCATGAGCCTTGTATCCTCTCACGGTGTTATTGCAGGCAGCTTTACAGAGGCAGCATATCCGCTGAAAGGACAGTGACGTTAACAGAAGGTTTGCGTGTGATGCTCTGAGCAGCCCAATTTTGTTTTGGTCAATTTTACAAGTGATTTGTTTGCTTTTAAGTCATGGAAACAATCTTGGTGTTACACAACCGGGTAATTAAATAATTTTTCCATATTAACAATCAGCTAAGGTATTTAACATAAATCAAATCAAGCCTGACTTAAATGACACACGGATGGCCAGCCACGAGTCAGGGGCTCATTTCTGGGCTAAGACAGTGAGAAAAATGAAGGAAATTTCTGTAGTTTGGAATACGACTTATAGGAACTGTCCTGGCCAATACTATTGTGTACCACATTCTTAAGACGTATTGGTCAAATTCTGCATTTTCGCATAGGGTGGTAGAGTAATTAATGTCTCAAAATAATTCCTTCACTGATGTATCTTAACAAGGAATATGTTTTCAAGCCTTTACTCCCTAACAGAAATTTTTCTTTAATAAAGCTCGGTGGAGCTAAAATACACAATACCAAATATCACCCTTGAAAATTTAGTAAATAGTATTAACTGGAGTTTGCAACTGAACTCTTAAGACTTCTTTTGTGTTCAGTTGCACAGAGCTGTCCTTATTAAAACCAATTTTAGTGTAGGTCTGTCATTCACCTCTGGCTGCCCAAACTGTTAACAAGACCCACAGAGAGTAAGCCCATCCTATCCTGGAACATCTGTGTTGACTCATCCATCTCGTAGAGGCCATGACCCCGAAATGAATTGTTGCTTTACATGTTGGTGTCCAAAACTTGTTTCACTGGTGACCAAAAGAGAAGGTAAGAGATAGAACAGAAAAATTGCACAGTCTGCTGCCCCAAAAATATAATGACAAGAGCAAGCAGGACTGTTTGGACTGTCTTCAGAACTTCAAGAACTATTTTCTTTCTTCTCTGTGTGGTTGAAGTGCTCATTCTAATGTTACAACACTAACAGAGATCATTTATACACAGCCTTCATTGCCGGGGCTGTTCGCTGGCTTTCACGTAGCCATGCTGGGGAATTACGGACTGTAGGTCCCGCTGGGACAGAGCCAGCATCATTTAAGCACTGGAACTTTAATGGTTCATTCCACCTAAAGCGGTACCTGTACCTTTTAACTTTCGGTATTTTCCTCCCCCGTTAAGCTACATACAATTTCTACAACAATATTTTTCATGCTTCTACTATGAACACAGTACTGAAAACAGTAATGGCTTTTTTCTTTATGATGTTTCTGTCTGTATTTGTTCACGTCTCTTGGAGATGAGATATATTTCCATTTGGAAACTTTGTTTCACTATCACATTTCATATATTTTCCTTTTGACATGTCTGTATGCTTCGTTATTTTCCTATAATACAGGTAGGATACTAAGTCATGAAATGAGCTGTTCTCTTAAAAATGAAACTTTGTATCCACGCACTGTCAGCGTTTCTGTCTTAACAGTGGCAGTCAGGCACTTCCCTGCAAGCCTGGTTTGATGTAAGATGATATTTTGATTTAAAAAAAGTAATTGAGAAATTGTTGCATCCAGGAAGTTACACACCTTGAGTTTAAAGTTATCATGTTGCTTGAAAAATACATCTTATTGTCATAAAACTTTAGGCTGACTGGAGGAATTGACGCTTCATTAATTTTTTTCACAGAATATTCTAGTCAACACTTTCACCTCCTGTAGCTTTTAACTAAAAATCAGATTTCTGAGGAGATACGAAAAGCATCAGCTCGAGAAAAAAAATTGCAAGCTTTCCACAGTAATAAAAGGCATAAAATGCTGATGTAATGCTGACTAAATGCAGACTTTTTTAAAATCAGTAGAGAACTAAATGAAATTACCCAGTGAATTCATTTGGTTCTGTAATACATGGGATTATTTCTCTGATAACCAAGGCTGTGTTGTTTTAATCTCAGGTCTCTGGTATTTTTTAAGTTTCTATAGAGACCAGAAAAAGTCTGGAGAGAAAAAAAAAATTTGGAAAGAATTCATGGTTCAACCAAAAGTGCTTTTTTCCGTTTTAGTGAAGTCAGGGTAGCACTGAGTCCTGTACAGACTGCAAATTTGAGATGTCTCAGATAGATTATATGAGGAAACCATCGAGATTATTGCTGTATGGGACGTTGTTCAAACATATCCCACCATCCCATCAGCTCTGTACTAGAAATGTAAGTTCTGCTACAAAATGTAAATCCAACCCAACACCAGCCATAAAAAGCTGTTGAGAACTAACACCACACCAAGGTTTACAGCAGAGGAGTGAACTAGCAGCACAAGGGTTGCGATTGGTTTTAACACACTTCTACGTCTGCCATAATATTCCTAGACAAGATTAAGGAAACTTGGGTTTTGATCCAGTGCAATATCTACACACTTAAAGACATCCTATTGACCTCAGAAAAAAGCAAGCCTGTTAATAAGGGCTCAGAGACAGAGCAGATTTCTTTCATTTTCTTTATTGGAAAGTCTTTCTGGTATTTAGAAACACACAAATTTTCCAACAGGATTTACTATTCTGTCAACTTCATGAAAGATTTAGTTGACATTTTAAAAATTCAAAGAAAAAGAAATTAGAACTAGAATCGTACGACTTCCTTTAAATTTCTGCTAGACCTAAAGAGCCCAGCTTTTAAAATATTTCCTGCCCTGCAATATCCAGAGACCTGGGCTCCTTTGAACAAAGCTGCTATTGGAGATAAGTAAGAAAACAGTGAATTTCCTTTTTGAATCCTTTTTCATAATTCTCATGAAGTTTTATGATCAAGTCAGTAGACATTAAGAAAAATTTGAGGGA
Organism: Dromas ardeola; assembly: GCA_013398915.1. Taxonomy (NCBI): domain Eukaryota; kingdom Metazoa; phylum Chordata; class Aves; order Charadriiformes; family Dromadidae; genus Dromas; species Dromas ardeola. The sequence goes on along the minus strand of VYZM01016675.1, from coordinate 297,514 downwards.
AGTTAATGAGCGAGTAATATACTGTCGAAAAAATCCTGTTTGCTTTGGGGGGGTTTTGGAAAGGGCACATAGAGGACGACACTTCCATTGCTGTCCATTGAGTCGACACCACAGGCATTGGTCCTTGCACTCTTAAAAATGCTTCTACCCTAACATCTTTCTGGAGTAATGTTTTCTTAGATCGCAGAAAATCTAAGATGAAAAGAGTGTTATTTAAATTAATTAGCAAACAAATCTTCCCAAGAAGAATGAAAAAAATATTAGCTATAGTGAAGAGATCTGCTGCTTTGAGTCTTGGCTTAATGTATTGAAATAAATCCTTATGTTCTGGGGGGTGAATCTCCAGCTTTTGTACTAATTATGAGAGAAGACTATCATATCAAAGCCTGTTAAAAGTATTACTAAAGAATCTTTAAACAGAAAGCTATTTCCTACACGTTGTTAATGAACCAAGAATTCAGCATTACTAAAATAGTCTAATATATAACAATGATATAAGGATGAGAAGTGGGCCCATCATTAGGATTTATATTGACACGTGATTACATTCATATAACACATATACACACAAACATATCTCATATAAATGTCCTGTCTCTTCATTTTCCACTTACCATATGGCCAGGACAATCAGATATTATATGTCAGTATAACGGAGCAATATAAGATATTTCCATGCATAGAAAATTATCCAAAGGGCATAATTTGAACTGCAATGCATAATGTCTAGTAATAGCAAAGAAAAGCTTGAGCAAATCTGAACTCCATTTAGTTCATGATTTAGAATTTATTTCTGAATCCTTTTCACTTTCGGCAAATCGTTCAAACTTTTACAGGAAAAAAAATTTCCAGAAGGTGGATGAGGGGGAAAAAAAAAAAAATCTTATGTCATGTGTATGTTTCATTGCAGTTGGGACGGACCCTCCGAAGTCCTTTCATGAAGTTTGTGGCACATGCAGTTTCTTTCACAATCTTCCTTGGACTGTTAGTAGTGAATGCTTCAGATCGGTTTGAAGGAGTGAAAAATCTCCCCAACGAGACCATCACGGATCATCCAAAACAAATATTTAGAGTCAAAACAACTCAGTTCTCATGGACAGAATTGCTGATCATGAAGTGGGTATTGGGTAAGCAAAACCAAAATGTCTACAAGTCCTCCACAGAAATTCAACATGACTAGAAGTAACATGATAGACAGTGAAAAGACAAAAGAAAAAAAAAAAAGAAACACAAAAAAAACCCCAAACCCAAAAACAAAACTAAAACCAAACCACCATGAGGTTAAATTAGAGGCTGATGAAAATGTTTTGACTAAAACAAGATCAAAGAAGACTTTGATCTTGGTCACTGTTTTTGAAAATATTGAATGATGCTTAGCAAATTCTCTCTTTCCTGATTTTCCACTTTCCATGGTGAATGCTACAGAGGTTGTCTGTTTGCCTCTGTTGGTTTAATCATTGCATCTAAAGAAGATAATGTAGTCATAGAAACTTATAGCTTCACTATAGGACGTTGTTTTATTTAAAGTGAGCAATAAGAGTTGTGTCCATTGGGATGTGGGTGACCACCAACCTTTTTTATTACACTGCCCTGAGATCCTACTACAGTTCACTGAACCTCAGTTTCTTCATCTGGAAAATGGGAATATTGTTATTTATTTTTTTGTAATGCACTCCGAGATCTAGTGATGAAAACTGCCAGGTAAATAAGAGTTGGATATTATGAAATTCATAGTATGAAATTGTTACCAGTTAGGGGACAGCACAGTGCTCCTATATTTTAAAAGAAATTAAGTTATCCGACGACTATAAAGCAGGGATTCATGTGGATGAAGCCTTCAAGTGCAAAAGTATGCCGTGTGCACAAGTAAAACTTCCAGGGAGTTTTATGCAAATTCAGATGTATTACTTTTCCTATAGGTCTAATTTATTCCTGGGAGGTCAGCTACCTTGAACCACTAATCTAAACAAGCTCAGAAGGGTTTATTGGGAAATTGAGCTTATCAACTCTGCAGAATCTTTGTCTACCTCTTCTGTATCTATTTTTACTCATCACCATGATTTTGATTCTTTTCTCGCAGCAAATTATTCCATGGTTCCATAAATACTGATGGCGTTAAATCTCCCTGAAAAATAGGATAGGGCCGCTCTATCTGATGATTTCCTGGCCACCATTTCTTTGTTCCCTGTCGCTGCAATAATCAGAATCCCATACAGGATATTAGGCCAGAAAAAACTGAATAGATGCCAGACTGGACAGAGTAAGTCTGTAAGATATATTTTTAAAATGATATTAAAGCAGTTGGGCAAGGTGATTAGAGTTTAGACTAGGTATTCTTTTCTCATAGACAGTAGGTTTCTGTCTGCCTGGTGAGTTCTTGAGAGATGAAGAAGAAAACATTTCATTTAAAGAGAAGGTTTTCACTTTCTGGGAGAAGAAAGGTGATTCATTGTACAGAGCTCTGAATATAACGAGATCTTCTAATGACTGCCTACATCAGCACTGACAGTCTTCTCTGGCCATTTTACCTGTCTGCCTACATAAAGCTTCAAATAATATTTCAGCAATACTAAGGTGAAAGTTTGGTGCACGTGGCCTGCAGACAGCTGGCACGGGGACTTGGCACTTGCTGAGCCCTGTATGTGACCCTGAACTTTAAGGACAGTAAAAGCACTAACGGTGGCTGACTGCCCAGCCTTTTGGCACAAAAATCTCACAGGTATTATAAGTATGTATATGTAAGTATAAATATAATTAAATAAAGTAAATGTTATAGATAAATATCACTGGTAAAGTTGCCAAGGCATGCTTTTCTACAGAGACAAATGTAAGTAGACAGTTAAGTATATGTTGAAGTGTAATAAATCTAGCTCTTGTATACTAGATATACATAGCTATATTTAATCCTGCTTGGCAACACCTGCAATTGCTGTCTTCAGACTCAACAGTGTAGGTGTGCTACCTAAATTTCGATTCATAGTACAATCTAAAAGTGTAATTTTATTTATTCTCAGCTTGTAAATCCCTTCCTTCTGTTTCTATTCCTTCTTTTTTCTCCTTCGTACTGTGGCAGCAATGATGAACGCTGATGACACATTACTTGTTCCAACCATAGCAGACTATTTTTGAGAAATTAGTTTACAGGTCCCTGATCTTAGTTCTTTTTTGGGGAGAAAATTGGCTGTCTGAGTTATCTGGCTGCCAACCATAAAATTATGACGCATGTTCAGAATAGTCTTATTCAAGGATAATGGGGTACATTGGCATAGCATAGTGTGGCCAGGAGTGAGCACAACCTGTAATAGCACTCCCTGCAATTAATCTTGCTGGAGATATGAAAATTTACCCACGTGTGTATATTTTAAGAGAAAACCACCAGTAGGAGAATTTCAGACTGGAGTTATGCAAAAAGATACCATTGCCATCTCCCTCTCCCAACTATTTGTAATGCAAGTGAGCAATGGACTAAACCAAGTAAAGGCAATGACTTTCTGCCAAGCAAGCACTCCATCCTGCTCCAAAAATCCATATCAGAGGCTTTACTTTCCATTAGGCTGCACCTCAAATGGCTGTAGACCATCGCTGGATCAGTCAGGTAGTGTTAGTAGGGCATTTATCATCCCCATAAACATCCAGATGAACAACAGCATTTTAGGTGGGGGAATGCTTTTTAAGGTCTCACTCCTCTTTGTTATGAACGAGCATCCAATGGCTGCAGATGATAAACCTGTTTGCGCAGAGAAATCCCACGATGCTCTGAGAGGAGAACTTGCCTCTTCATATGTGGGGCACAGCAACTTTGGCTCACGCATCCGTGACTCATTGTATGCCTCAGCTACCTCTCCCCCTACGGCCAGGTCCTCCCATCTCTTGCCTTCAAGTGAGGAAGGTTGGGATGAGCAATATGGACAAAAGTGTGCACTGGAAACAGGGAGGTTTCATTTAGAAAGACAAAATCCCCGCTGCAAAAGCAGCCGAGGTAACAGTTAAGCTCTGGGTAGACTCAGTCTCAGCACAACTCTGTTTCTTAATCCAACAGCCTTTGGCAGATCCAGAAAGGCTCAAATGCGGCTCTCCAACAACAGCTGCTCGTGATTTATGTACCAGGCCAGTGGATATAAAAATCTGACAAACTGTTCCTTTTTGTGCACAGGTGGTGAACAGCACTTCCTGCACACTTCCATTTTTCTTCCAGATGGGTTGTGCCTGTAGCTTGACTCTCCTTCCCCTGCTGAAACCAGAAATGCCCATCAAGGTGACATTTCTGATTATCCCTGCTGTGGGAGAACAGGCACAAGAGACCTGCAGGAGCTGGAGTGCAGAAGCTGCTCATATTCCACCTCTTTGTGCATCAAACTCGGGGCCTACAGGAAGGATGGGGAGGGACTCTTTATCAGGGAGTGTTATGATAGGACACGGGGTAACGGCCTCAAACTGAAAGAGGGCAGATTTAGATTGGACATCAGGAAGAAATTCTTTACGGTAAGGGTGGTGAGGCACTGGGACAGGCTGCCCAGGGAAGTTGTCAATGCCCCATCCCTGGAGGGGTTCAAGGCCAGGCTGGATGAGGCTTTGAGCTGCCTGGTCTAGTGGGAGGTGTCCCTGACCAGGGCAGGGGGGTTGGAAGTAGATGATCTTTATGGTCCCTTCCAACCCAAACCATTCTGTGTGATTCTGTGTGAAATGACCTCTGCCAGAGCCATTGGGGCCCTCAGAAACACCATATTAAAACACAATCACATCCCGGCAATTCTGCTTTGCCTAGTTGCTTTCCCTTATTTCTGTTCTTACATCCCATCTTACGTTCCATCCTCTAAATTTTAGCTGCTTTTTCTCTTCTCAGTATTTTTACTTAAGGAGAAGCTTTGAATTACTCCCTCACAATGTATATACAATTACCCAGCAGTACTGACCGAATAATTACTGCAACTTTTCTACTTGTCCTGGATAGACATTTTTCCATATGTATGGATAAAAAATGATTGCCACACAGCTGGCAAAAAGAATGATGTAAATTATAGGCCAATTGTGTGATACTTTCACAGAGTGATTCTAATTTTAGTCAGTCTACTCAGTTTTAGACATTCCTTACTTCATTAATCTGTGACTTAGGTATATTAAGTAACCAAGATTAGAAATCAGTTTGGATAGGAGAGTTAATATTTAAACCAGGAAAGACATTTTTGGATGTCAGTGAACAAGTACTCTGGTTGGCAACGTTACCATGCCTGTGATATTTCCTGAAGTGCTTTAGTACTTTTGTACAGCATGCACGCGTAATGCGTAGGGCTAATGTCTCCTATCTATCACTTCTGGGATATCTTTTTT
>VYZM01016675.1:219442-292167 GCA_013398915.1 Dromas ardeola | reverse complement strand
TTTTTTTTTTTTTTTTAGCTAGAAATATTTCTTTAATATTTCATCCTCGCTCTGGGACAGTTCCTGAGGAACCAATTCTTCCACCTTCTCCAATAGACAATTTATTATTAAATCTTATTCATGGTGAATGATGGCTTGGGATGGAGTTCCTGCTTTTACTCAGCCAAGGACCTGTGGACTCGAAGAGAAGAGCTGGGAGTCGCCTCTCCTGCCTTCCTCTGGCTCTGCTCATCACTCAGCAGATCTCAGGCTCTCTCCCAAGGCAGATCTATACGGGCAATAACCTATATCAGGGTACAGCTCCAAGGACCTGCCTGGAGGTTCCAGGGCTATGGAGGTCACAGGCTAGCTGTGCCTTGGCCACCGATGATATTGACAGCTTAGCTTTCCTTTTTCTTTCAAATCCTTCCCTGTGCACAAGGACTGACACTGGCAGTTCTTCATTCCTCCAGCCTCCGGCTAGATTCACACGAATTTGTTTCCTTCTCTATAACCCAGCTTTCGCCTCTTGGGACACCATGTGCTTCCAGGAGTGTCTGAAGTAGCTGAGCAAATGCATTGACATGCCACACCACGAGAGCTTCCAGCAAAGAGGATGAAGAAGAGTTCACAAAAAGGACAAGGTTGCAGGAGGCCACATGGAAATTGGCAGGCACTGCTCCTGCTTGATTGAACGTGAATTTTGCTGCTGCTATGGAAACAGAATTTGTTAGAGTGCAGGAAATATTTACCAGTGGGTTAAATATTCTGATATTTTAGCTATTCAGAGGCAAGATTTTGGGCCTGGACCCTTGCTGTGATTGAAAGTTGGTGAATTTGACCTGAGCTCTTGGCTTCAGTTTGCCCATTGAACTCACATTGAACTCCCCAGCACTCCCAGCAGAACACGGATGTCAAAATGCTTGAATTTTTTGAGTTTGGCATTTAGGTTTATCTGTAAGTCTGTTGTCAGAAGGATCCTAAATTCAGGCCAAACTCAGGGTTTTCAAAGTGGTAGATCAGACTTTAATGTATGGAAATTCATTATTATTTAATATATAAAACTTTATGAAAAGTACTGCAAGGGCAGAACTTCTGTCTTACCTTTGATCATACTGTATTTACTCCTGGATCAGATTTTCTCTCACAAAGATCTGTTTCCATTCTCAAAACGGACCCATCCATTGTTGTGGTTTTTTGCGAAGGAGGAAAACCAGCAGAATAAGCCATACCACCTGCAGTGGCACTGTTTAGCAAGGAGATTTTGGGGACAAGAGAGGAAATCTACATTTTTTCCAAACAGATCAGCAGCAGGATTTTCTAATGTCTTCAGTATTTCTGAACTGTGCTTTCTCTGACATCACCAGAAATCTACTTTACCATCGACTTATATAGTGAAGTTTTGAAATTTCTACCTCATATGCACAAAATTATATATAAGCTTAAAGTTTTTAAGAATTTTTAAGAAAATATGATATGAACCATTCTCAAGAAATTTGGTTTAATTGAAGAGTTATTTGCTTTGGTCTTAGAAGCCACCGTTAGCCAGGAAAAAGGGTCTGTCTGAATACAAAAAGCACCTTCTGCGTTTGCCAATTAAACACGCTCTGGCTTTTCCACAGGCATGATATGGTCAGAATGCAAGGAGATCTGGGAAGAGGGTCCACGCGAATACGTGGTGCATCTCTGGAACCTGCTGGACTTTGGGATGCTGTCCATCTTTGTGGCATCATTCACTGCCAGGTTCATGGCTTTTCTCAAAGCAACTGAAGCACAACAGTACGTAGATCAGTACGTTCAAGATGATGACCTCAATAATGTCACCCTTCCCCCTGAAGTTGCTTACTTTACTTATGGTAAGATGCTTTTTGCTATCTAATGCTTCCTGTTCTTTTAAGCTAATGTGTGACACTGCTGAAAGCAGCTTTCTTTTTGTGATATTTATGTATTTTTTTTCTAATTAAACCAAATTATTCTTTTCAGATCTACCCATTCCAGCCATCTTCCTAAACAGTCAGAAAGGAATTGAGATCTGAGCCTTATTCAGTCTCTGATCTTGTGCTAAGGTTACATTCAGGTCAATCACATCCTGACAAAATAGCTTTAGCAACAAATAACCAGGAACTGGGAGTGAGCAGAATATAATTTAAATGACAGGTGAATGAACCTGCTTGGTTTTCCAGACATGAGAGGGGGGAGATGTGTGAACAAACGTAAGATCTGTAGCTGCGTTTCTAACAGTTGGTGCACTCTGCGCCTCTATTACATCCAACACCTGTAAAATGGAAATACCAATTACACCCATAAGTTGCTGCTCCTCCAAGAGAAAAATGTTAGTTTTGGAGAGCCTGTATCATCTATAAAGGCTAATATTTAGAAATGCAAGCAGTCGCATAGCCTTGACAACATTATTTTTGATGGCTGAAATGGTTTTTCTTTTATATTCACAAATGAATAGAGTTTTGCACCCCATTGTGGGGCTTGGATTCATTGCATGCCTCTGCAAGCTTTAGATGTAACCCTAAGTAAAATCCATAGGGATTTTTGCTCACAGAGGGGCTGCAGGAGCTAGAGAGCTGGGCACAAAGGAGCACCATTTGCTCCCTCGGGTTGTAAGGTAGTTATTCTAGCAATGTGCTTGGGCTGGAGAGGAAGATCTGGGACTGCAGACTTCATCCGCTGTAGATGTGCATCATGTGGCACCAGAGACACGTGCCCTGACCCCACGCCGGGGTGCACAGCCACAGGCTTGCTGGCGCGTCCGTGAGTTGGTCACATCAGCTCAGCCTCTTGCTTGGTGTGTCCCCTCTGAAGATGAGCTTCTCTCTCCCTGCCCAAACAAGCATGAAGCCTCTGAGGCAATGTTGAGGTTTTCCTCTCTCTGGTTTCACTCATTTAAAGTGAGTTCATGATACAAAGATGCAAAGGGTCCAAAAGAGGATGTCACAATAAGATCCTGTGAATTTCTCCATCTGCGACTTTTCCTTTGGGTTAGATTACTGAAAATAATGTCTAAGTTTACTGCTGTGTCCTTAAAGATGTCACATGTTTTAGCTCTGAGTCACAATTTTTTCATCAGGAAGCTCACTTGGTGCAAGGACACTTATAAGCTATATTGATATAAATGTTCGAAGTTTCAGTAGATTAAATAAAGAATGCATTTCTGGTGTCAACATGAAGCTTTTTAAAGTAAAAATATTAGAGTGACTAGACTGCAAGAATTGGTTTTAATTTAAATGTAACATGAAAAATGACACATTCGATGGCTATATTTGCATAATCCAAACAAATCCTAACTGTCTTATCTAACAGTAGAGACAGAGATCTCAGTCTCCCTAATGCTTCCTTTCCGAATATTGTCACAGTGCCACATATCCAAATCTATAGCCAAACTCCATTGTGTTGTGGTTTTGGTTCTCATCTCAAGAGCTTCAGATGGAAAAATCACAGCACAGTTGATATTCAACTAGAAAATGCGAAATATCAAATTTGTTAAAAGCCATGCTATTTATTTGCTGTGTGATTTCGGTAAATCCCAGTGACTTGCTCATTTCTCCTGTTAACCATGTGAAAAATACAACTAATTCTTCTCACCCGTACATGTACAGCATACTGAGGACTTCAGTGACCAGTTGTTCCAAACCTTTTTTTACGTTAACTCCTGGCCAAAACCAAGATTCAGTCTTGAAAAGGGGTCATTTATCATCATAACTTCCATCTAACACTTTTTGTTACTAATATCTAATGTACGTGTATTGTTTTAGCCAGGAACAAGTGGCTTCCCTCGGATCCTCAGATCATTTCAGAAGGACTGTATGCAATAGCTGTGGTACTCAGCTTCTCCCGCATTGCTTACATTCTTCCAGCCAACGAAAGCTTCGGCCCCCTGCAGATCTCTTTGGGGAGGACTGTGAAGGATATCTTCAAGTTCATGGTCATCTTCATCATGGTGTTCCTGGCCTTCATGATTGGAATGTTCAACCTTTACTCTTACTACCTTGGTGCAAAATACAACCCCGCATTTACAACGTGAGTACCTATGGAAAAGCAGCTTTTCTTGCAGGGCTCAATCCATTCTGGTCCGCTGCTGCTGCAAGGTCTGCTCAGGCAGTTTCTACTCCAGCCACGTGGGGAAGGCACATCCAGATTTTGCCAAGGAATCTTGTACCGCAGCCTCCAGCCCTAGCAGCCAGCTCAACGCCTGAGTGGAGGGAGATGTGTAGTTCAGAAATGGTTATTTTTGGAAATCAAAATAACAGATCTGAAAAATGTTATGCGAGATGTTCAGTTTAATGAGTCAAGAGAAGCAGTGGAGAAGAGGTTAGAACTTAGATTATTGTTTTTAAAACTGCGAGCCAAAATGTATGTAAAATAGGGGAGGACTTTGCTTATGTGAGGTCTGTTTTAGGATACCACCTGAACACAGCAGTCATTATTAGGTGCACATCTGCAGACCCAGCTGCTAGTTGTGATGCTCAAAATAACAAAACAAACCAGGATGCCTAGGCTGTGTTTCTTGTCTGGGTACTTTTCAGCAAAGGCCATGTGAAAGTTGCAGAGAGCATCATGCCATGCTGGACAGCGGGTCTGTCTCGGTCACACCAGCTCGCTGGGTGGCCACACAGCCCCATGGAGGTGACTGTGCCAGAGGCCTTGTCTCTACCTTGTCGGGGTTGTCAGGAAGAGAAAGAGGTTGGCAAATGCTTCTGGAATGAGGTTCAGACTGAGGCTGCTTTTGAAAAGGGAGAGCCTACAACTCTTTGGAGGAAGCACAAAATGCAGCCTTGATTGTCTGGGACCGTGAGAACCCAAGTCCCAACACTGGAGGGGACTGCCGAGGTCTTGAAGGAGCTTTCAGAGGAGGGGACATCCTGGTGCCCTGCTGTGTCTGAGGGACGTGTCCCATGCATCCATGGGAAAGTCTCCTTCCTTGCACCGCAATGTGGTATGAGCATAGCACCGTGGCAGTGAGCTTTGCGTCTCTCAAAACCACCATGACTTGCCTTAGGGACACTGTGGGGACTTCTCCTTCCCACACACCCATCTGTGAGGGAAAAGGAAATCTTGGCATAATGTTTTCCCCTTACTGTGGTCTGACTTCCAGGCAACCACACCACGCTTGTGGTGCCGAAGCCCATGGTGTTTACCAGATGCAGAGCAGACAGCAGCTGACCTCTGATGTGCCATTTCTCTGACATGTCACACAGCGAGCTGGGGGCTTAGCTTGTAGCTTCTCTAAGAAAAATGACCTTTTCAGCATTGTTTCTGTCCTGTGAGTGCCTGTTTTCTTCTAAAAGCGCAGGAGCCAGATTTATCACACCACCCTCTTGTGTGACATGTATCTTGTAACATAATGTTTACTTTCTCTAATAGAGCCAAATATGCCTTCTACACCTCTCTTTTAACCTCAGGATACATTTTAATGGAAGAATTTATGAAGCCAGATGCAATTACATTTATCCATACTCGGTAGAAAGGTAGAAGAAAATTAAGTGTGTGGGATGTGCCTAGCTTCTTATTTGAAGAGGAGATGCCCTTGAAGCACAAGACTTAATGAGAAGCTGAGTTGATACCATCCTTGATTGGTGGCACAGTGACCCTCAGTTATGGTGTCCCCCAGGCACGTCACTAGAGCACAAATTCCAGTCTCTTATGCAATGCCGTGCAGTAACTCTCTCATTAGCGCTCATTACCTAAGTGGATCTTCCAATATTTGCTATCTTTTTATGGAAATAATGAGCAAACATTGACTAAAATGATGACTATTCACTGGAGTCAAGATTGTTTAAATGCCTGAGGGATGTCTGGATTGGGGAGAGTCTTGTCAAAAGCCAGTGCTCTTCCTAACTTCAGCCTGGTGGCTACTTATTCTGGAGGGACTTCATCTTGTTGGGAAGCAAATTTTCCATAAGCATAAATTTTCCTTCTATTTAGAAGAGAATTAAAGTAGACTTACTTTCTTCTGATTATTTAAACACACAGGAGTATCAAATCATGATCAGTGAAAATGAACCCTTTCATCATATGAAACAAAGAGAATAGATTAACATTCATCCCAAAAATCCTCCTCAGCCGTCTCATTCAACAAGCTAGAAACCCTGAGGTATACTGTCTCAAACAATTTTAATAAGCTAATGACAAGGTTATATTGGCAGATGGGCAGCTACCAATTCTAGCAGTGTTTCCTCCTCTATTTTTCCTGAGCTGCCTGTGGGTCTTGCTGAAAGTGACAGGCTCCTGCTGCCATTAACTTATTCATGAAAAGAAAGAAAATTTCAGTATTTGAGCTGAATAAGGAACTCAACTGTTCATTCACTGAAAATTCACTGGGGTAAAGAAGAATAACGCTTACTTTGGTGTCCTCATAACCGTTCTGTGACTTCAGAGGTGTCACTGAACACATTTCCTGGTAGGCATGTTTGTGAATTCTAATGAGGATGGGTGAAATTTTATAGAAAGCAGATTTTATACTCAGAAATGCAATTGTTCGACTATGGGATCCAAGTCTCAGAGATTACTTGGCTAGTCACGACAGAAGACGACCCATTGGATTTTGTGCAAGTTGATTGTGGGAAGTTTCAAAGGGCATTGAATTGATATCTCACTGGATAGCCTCAGTGAGAAACCTTAGACAAACATGTACTCACTGAAATAACTTTGAATTACACATTTAAGAAAACCACAGCTTCCCAGGAAGTACACAGACAGAAGAAAGAGTGTCCTGGTAACACCCAGAGGGAATTGTTTGCTTATTTCTAATGATAATAATCAGTGAATGTTTGGCGTAACTTAGCTTTCACCTTCCCTTCCTATTGCACTTTTGAAATCATGTGCTCCGTTTTGCTTGTGTTGCCATCTATCAGAGCAAGCACGTAGCATTCCAGTGGCCCCTGAACAGAGTTGTTATGCAAAGTTTCTGTCGTTTCTTCCATTTTAATGTTCTGGATGCAAAGGAAATAAAGATGCAGTGGATTTTTCTTCACACAGTTAAATACACAGATGATTTAGCTAACTATGGTACGCTTTCAAAAATTTTTTTAACTTCTTTGATGCTGAAAAGTAGACCATTTCCACAGCAGTTGCAGACGACCCCAGCTATGTTTATCTGTTTATTATATGCTGTGTACAGAACACAGCTCTTGAAACAGCCTGTAATTAAGAACATGCTATGCAAACAAAATCGAAATGGAGGCAAGACTGATTGCGTTCATCCTGCTTTCAGTATCACAAATCAGGCTGAAGGCTACAAGGCGAGGTTTTCTGTCTCCCTCTCCCCAAAGGGAAATATGACTCACTGTTCAGTGCCAATGTGGTACTTCAAGGCTTGAAGGCTTTTTTCTTCTCATTTTGCTTTGTCAAAATGTGATATTTTGCTAGATTATATTGACTGCGTTGCTTTTTTGGTAGTGTTAAACCTCAACCAATCAATTTAAGGAAATAACTCACTCTGAAAGGATGCCTTAAGCTTTCTTAAAGAGGACACAAGACTGACATGAAATCATAGCCTTGCCGTGATGTTTTTTGATGAACAACACAGTGCTGTATACAAAAACAAGGAAAATCTGCAACCAGATGATTGCCTATGGTCTATTTTCTTCCTTGATGCAAAATCCTTGTTTAACTTTTACAGGACTATGTGTATTGAAACAAACAAACAAAAAAATCTCTGTTCTCTCCCCATTGCAACAGTTGGCTCTACCACAGTAGATGGAGAGGTTACAGTGTACCCATCTCCACAAGGAGCATCAGTCAATCTGCCACTGACGGATCCTCCTGCTGCCAGGAGCTGTCAGTCCGGGCAGGACTCCTGACTTCCTCCGTTCCTTCATTTGTCTGCCTTTGAGAAGGAGAAAACACCTGCTGACCTTGCAGGAAGGGGGTAAATTGCTTAGCTGGCAACAATGAGACACATCAGCACCTTGGAATCTTTGAGAACTTGGCTCCAAACACCCTTGTCTTGTGTTTTAGTGAGATGTTCTCACAAAAAAAAAAAAAAAACCAACTGATGTTCCCTGTGACCTGTGCCAAATCTTGTGCAATTTGGCAGTAATCTAAAAGGGAGAAGGAAAGAGCCATCCAGACTTTTGGGGATGGACTAGTACAAGATCTCCTTAGAAATTTTTCCTCTACAAGAGGGAGACCTGCATCTGCCTGGGGGCATTGCTAAATGCTGTTCTGGGGTGTTACAGGACAGGTCCACCTTCCCAGTCCCACCATCATGGGCACTGGTCCCTTACCTGACACTGGGAATAAGGACTATGGATATTTGGACCAGAGCCCAGCACCTTGGCCCTTGCCTGCCTCCTCTGCCGTGCTTGGCGGGGTCAGGGCCACTCGCAGTCCTTAATTAACTTTTCAAGGAGAACCTGGCACAGCTCCAGAACAAAGGTTAATGCTTAAGTTCTGGAAAAGGAGCAGAGTTGACATGTAGTATTAAAATCTGCCGGTAGGATGGAAAACTAAGGGAACCTTTCCAAATTAAAAAAGGAAGGTTAATAGCAGGGGCAGCTGGGATCAAGGCTGCCGGTTATGTTTTTTATTAGTTTGATAAGTGACTTAGGTGGTGGGTTTGAAAGCCGGAGATTTTTGGTGTTATATATGTTCTTTAACCGGAAAGTACAACGTTTCTAGACTAAGCACTGGCCAGATCCCTACTACAGAAGTGAAGGGTATGTGACACATTAATGCCAGCTACCCTTTGCTGCAGATGAAGGCAGGAGGCAAGAGCAGAGCGTTGCAGGAGAGGAAATGTCCAGCAAGTGGAAGGGTGATGGCACTTGTTTGCAGCAGTCACAGCTCATCCCAGAAGTGTGTCTTTGCGTGGTGTCCCAGCCTCATGCAAAGCAGCAAAGGGGGAGTGAACATGGTATCAGAGTATCTGATATCTGATGTATCATGGAGATTGAAGACAATGTCACATTTTAAATGAAGTTTTGCAACATCTGTTTGAAACAGCACTCAAGGTTACTCCCCACAAGTCAATGCAGTTATATTAGCTGAGAATGATAAATGTTTACTGCAGTCTTACTACTACTTGTAAATGGAATATGGAATACCGTAAATTATGATGGGAGATAAATACCAATTTCTTTTGTCAGAAAGGAACTGCCCAATGCTCTGCACTAGCCTTTCAAAGGGTTGAAATTAATTTCTCTTGCTTTTATGCCTGGTGTAATTGATACTAGAGTTGATGTAAAACTTATTGTTCCCTTAGGACATGCTGTAGTTTGTGTCTATAATCCATTTTTATAAACAGATTTAGCAGTATTAGGCTGCCACTCTAGTAAAAAACATTTCATCAAAATAATTTGTCAATGGCATTATTTTCTTAAAAGGCGTTTACCTCCTGGCAGGCAGGGGGAGAGAGGATGTAATTAACTGTTAACATGCTAAGGATTGTTCAGTGAAGGCAAAATTGCTTCTAATTTAAAAATTGAGCAAAGTGCTTCCAAAATGTACCAGCATCCCTCCTCCTCCTTCCTTCCTTTTCAGCTGTGGCTGCTCCCCTTCTGCCTGTTACATCTTTGACTCCTATGTATCAGACTCTCCTTTTGACCTGTCTGTCCAGCCACATCCTTTCCAGCCCCACTTCTCTTTGTCGTTGGCTTAGCCCCCTCTTTTTTTCCTGTCTTTCAACCTTTTTATTTTCCTCTGGTTCCTTTCTACTTTCAAGCAAGGGTAATAATCAAATCAAAATGCCTCTCTGCAACATCTTCTACCACTCTTTAATTTCAAATTTTTGCTATAAATTCTTGGGCATCTGACTTGTTTGCAGTTCCGAAGCAGGATGGGAAGAAAATCAGACTATGGTCTGGGTATATTTGCACTCGGTGTTCTTTATATTAATGCCACAAATCAGAACTTGTCAGTCACTTCTCCTGGGTTAAAAGTAATGCTTCTCTTCTGCCCTGGAAACCATATATAAGGAGGTCAAACTAGGTTCCTCCTTCCTTTTCCCAGGTAATCTCTACCTATCTTCTCTGGATGAAAAAGGGTGAGTAGAAGTAAAGTGCCCTACCCAAAAAGTTTCTAAGTGCAAATTGCCCATGGAGAAGTTGTCCTTAATAGGGACACAAAATCCAAGTGACAAATAATACACCTGAGAAGAACAGCTGGAGCAAATAAGGAAACGCTGTAACTATAGTATTAATCAGAAATCATATTTCTTTATCGAATCAGGATATATGATTTGGCACATCCCTGGATGATGGATAATGGCTTACAATCAGTGTGCCAAGGCATCTTATTTATATTGGTGGGTTGCCACTTTTATTATTAGCATTTGGCTTGGCTAACTTTGTGTCAACTCTATAAAGTGATTGTTTGCTTTATTTTTAGGGTAGAAGAAAGTTTTAAAACCTTATTCTGGTCAATATTTGGCTTATCTGAAGTGATATCTGTGGTGCTGAAGTATGATCATAAATTCATTGAGAATATTGGATATGTACTCTATGGAGTATATAACGTGACTATGGTGGTGGTGCTGCTCAATATGCTAATAGCCATGATCAACAATTCCTATCAGGAAATTGAGGTAAGATAAGAAATTAGATTACAATATCATTGATTATGAAAATGTTAAAAAAAACAAGGAAGCTGTAGCTTATTCCACATGCAAGATTAGAGTGCTGTTGAAACACAGATCTTACACTGTGTAAGACTTAAGGCTGTGTCTGTCTGCAAATTACAATTGAATTAATAATTAACAATGAATCATGTCTAGAACAACTTCAACTTCCTTGTTTTTAACGACCGTCTCTGAGTAAACCCAATTTCCTTTACATGTATTTAATGAAAATGGTTAGTGATACTTTTTACCCCTGTGTTGGTTGTGATAATTTATCCATATATGTTACCTTAGATGCACTGTTTGCTTATGACAGAGCAATATTTCATCTGGCTTTTTGCCCTGTTCTCTTCTCTACCGCTTAAACACTCAGCCCAAGTAGGTCTGAAGCTCACGTGTGCAAATTTAAAAATTCCATATTTTCCAAATACCAGGCAATAAAACCTTGAGACAGATTTTTTTCGAGGCGTGTCTAGGTCTTCAAAACATTACTGCATGAACAATCATAAAAAGCAACTTTTAAAGGAGTGTGAATAGGTTTCTGCAGAAAGACTGTTGCAGGGTTTACCCACCCTTGTTCAGTAGCATGGCTATTAGCAGACTCGGTTTGCTAAATGCTTTGGATATAAACAACTCCCTGCTCATGTAAATAAAGGCAGAAAAAAAATATTACTTGGATAATGTTAATGCTGAGTCACCTCTTTCTTCTGATTTGTTAAATGTCAAGCTTCCGTAGTTAGGTTTGTATTAATTATTTGTCCTAATCTCCCCTCAGAACCTGACACTGCAGAAGGCCAGAGCTGAAAATATTTTCTCACTGTAATGTCTGATTCATCCATTTACTGTAGTGCAAATATAACTCTATCTTGTGCATGCTGTAACTAAGTCGAAATGTCAGAGGGACCTTACATATGTTCTCTGCCCTAGAAGCTTTCCTGCATGCAGAAGGCAGAGTCATTTCCCCAAAGGCTTCCAATCGCTTAAGATCAAGCGCCTTCCTGAATCCTCTTCCCCTGAAACAAGATTTACTTCTGAAGGGGTCTCAGCCTCCTACTGCATTTTCTAGTTTACTGTAGTAGGTAGAGCTGTTCTTGAAAGAAAAATGCCTAAAAATACCTGAATAGGTGGCCTATATCAACTTTCTAGTCTAAACTTTGTGATGACCGCTTTCCTGGAAAACCGCTTTATCATCCTTCTTGATTGTTTGGAAACATTCAAAACTTTGTTAAAGACTACTTGTCACCATCAGCAAGCAAAACTACTTGGCGCAGATCCTCATACTTGAGGGCTGGGAAAAACTAATAAATCTCATTAATTTCAGTCCTCAGTGGCAGGGAGATTAAAGACAGAGTCACAGAATCATAAAATTATTTAGGTTGGAAAAGACCTTTAAGATCATTGAGTCCAACTGTTAACCCAGCACTGCCAAGTCCACCACTAAACCATGTCCCTAAGTGACACCTCTACACGCCTTTTAAATACCTCCATGGATGGTGGCTCAGTCCTATGACTGCAGAGAAAGTCCCTTTTGCCAATGCGTTTATCTGATGACAGCAATGTCAATAAGGACAGAGGATGGTCATTACTTAGGAATTAAATTCCATTATGGTCAGTGGGGGCATGCTTTACTGTTAGCTGGAGGGACAAGACCATATCCTCATGCTTTTCATCAAACATCTCTTCGGCTACTTCTGTTTTTCTTCTGTTTATGCCTCAAGTATTGGTGCTTCCTGACAACTTTGCATTTATGGAAAAAAAAACCCCTTTTGCCAGCCAGAAACCAGAATTACTTCCATCAGTAGATTCCTAACTGCCTAACAGAAAAGCATTAAAACGGTTCACAAGTGATTTCTACTGTACTTCAGCTTAAGTCTTCTGTGAGGTGCAACCCCAAACAACGAGAAGACCAAACAGCAGAAGTGAATGCTGCTCCCTTGGTGAAGACATATTGCTGTAACTGTGACCGAATTAATCTCAGTTGTGTTATGCCAGTTTTTTGACTGGGTTTCAGAGGTATGGGGTAATTAGAGGTTATTAATTTCAGCAGAACACAGATGTAGATGAGTACGGGGTGCTGACAGACCCACGCTTCTATTGATGCTGCTGGCCTCCACATAAATCACAATGAAAACAGCTGTAGAGCAGCTCTATCTCATCCTTTCTTCTGCCTGATAAACGGTCCTGATACATGACCCTGACCATTCTCCTATACAAATGCCAAACAGAACCATAAAGCATGTGCCAGCCTTGCCCTTGTACTTGGGAATGATCCTGACCCATCTTGATAGTTCATAAAGGAGATTCACAGGCACCGAGTGATGGACTTTTTCTCTACCTTCATGACTGGCAGGAGGTGAATACTAAGAGAATGAAGATGTATTGGTCTAGGGATACATGATGGTGAGTACAAACAGGATCCATGAGGAAATCAGATAATGATAGAAGAAATAAGAGACCTAACCTCTTCTGTGGGTGATTCCTGGCCCATGCAGTGATAACAGTTAGCTGGCAGCTAGACAGTGTCGCAGTTAATCAGATACAGTCTTTGTTGTTGTTGTGCACATAGCAGTTTCTTCTGCTTTCCGTGAATCTGTATATGCTCTGACACATTCATTTATCAGCACGGCACAAGCACCAGATTCTTACTGAAAGGCAACCCCTTTGATACCCAAGGAAATAGTCTAGTATTTGAAGGACTTACACTCTGTTTATCCATCACTTTGTTCGAATTTTCCTTGTTTCGATTTCACCACAGAGGAGCCTACAAAGATACGTTGTGTGCAGGGGTCTTGGCTTGTCAAACAGAAATCTGATTCTTGTTAAATCCTACCTGTATGTTTGCCCTTGTCATAGCTAAATTCCTTCCTATTTACTAATTATGTATTTGTGTGTTGGGTTTTTTTTCTCTTCCCTTCCCAAGGAGGATGCAGATGTGGAGTGGAAGTTTGCACGTGCCAAGCTCTGGCTATCCTACTTTGATGAAGGAAGGACTTTACCTGCTCCTTTTAATCTAGTGCCAAGCCCCAAATCATTTTATTATCTCATACTGAGAATAAAAATGTGCCTCATAAAACTCTGCAAATCTAAGGCCAAAAACTGTGAAAATGATCTTGAGATGGGGATGCTGAATTCCAAACAACGGGTATGTTGTATCTTTACTTTTCACTTTCTTTGTAGAAAGGGTTCAGGCCTGGGACCTTCTGGAGGGGCTTATATGGTATGCAGGTAGATCAGGGACAGCACAGCCTCTTATTCAGCCTCATCACTATGAGTTATTTGTATTATGTTGCATCTGGAGGGTCCTCCCAGACTTGTGGCCTCATTGTACCAGGCACTGTCTGGACACCAGGAAAAGAGCAACTTTCATAAAAGCAAGCACTTTTATAAGGGGGTTTCCCAAGACCAAGTAAGCAAGGTCAAAAATGAAGGGCAGAAACAGAGGAACGATTAGGTTCCCAGCTTGTCTGACTCCTCATCTACCCAGCAGGCCTTTGTGCCTCTTCAAAACATCCACCTTCCTTTAAGTGATTTCCAAACCAATTTTACTGTCATTACAACATTTCCTGCCTTTCCAGGTTTGGGAACAAGTTTCCAAGCAGAGATTAGTAACACCTCCTAAATACTTAAAGCTATAATTAACAACCTTTCTACTTACATCTGTCTAGTGATGTGTAGCCACTAATGGGTAGATCCTGCCTCAGCCACTGCCCTTTTAGTCATTTGAAATTGAAATTTTGCTTCGGAAATTCTGGCTACACAACAGCATGCTTTCCTCAGCACTAGTGAGTGTCCGCATGGCAAAGCCAGAAATGCAGGAGTACGCTCGGCATCCAGACCCTTTCCAACAGCATCAGCTTTGCGCCTCCATGAGCAAATGTCAGAGAAATTACAAAAAATGACATTGCTCATGGAAATTATTATCCACAACACTGTGCGGAGCATCATTGGGATGAAGCGTTATATATATATATTTATAACAAACACAGTCCCGCTCACAGGGCAAGTCCCCTTGCTTTACATTGGAGAAGAAAGCACCCAAAACATTCACAGGAACTCAGCTACAGCTGCTTGGCTGTTATTAAATTCAGTGGATTCAAAGATGCGAAGCGACAGCTTTGCTTAAAAGTATCCTGGCCTTGATATAATTTTCTTAGCTCAAACTGGGTTTGAAACAAGAGAACAACACTGGGAACCCATTCCTGGGGGAAAAGCAAAGCCCTCCGAAATGTGTTGTCACCTATTTCTTCCAGTCAGTGTACGCAAGAGGTCAATGTGGCGCCTTGACAGGCTGGCCAGCCTTTCTAGGACATGTTGCTATTCCCTCAGCCTGCTCTTAGACCCATCCGCCCAGGCTTTAAAACCCTGGCTGTGTGTGGCACTGCGCAGGAGAGGGAAGAAGTGGGTGATATTGGGACTCTCCAACTGAGATGTAGGCAGCCTACCCTCGGTTTTAACCTTGCAAAAGGGAAGAGGTGAAATACCAGAGACCGAGGAGAAGGAAAGGACGGTTGGAGGAGGCTTTGCAGAGTTTGCCTTTGTAACATGCAGCCTGCTTTTGGGCTTTGTCTGGATCTCTTGCCTGTCCTTGAAGGAGCAAAGAGCTGAGCAATACAACTCATCATGAGCCATCCTGCTCCAGGCAGAGCCCTTGGCGGAGATCATGCACCCATAAATTTAAGACGTCAGGTCTGGCATTCATTCAGTCTCTGCCAGAGCCTAAATTGAAGGGAAAAATATATCCATGGGGTCTACTCCATGTTATCAGGTAATTTAACTACCCAACATGGTGAGCACTGCCAAGATAGACATCGTTTGGGGGAACTTTATTCTATAAATTCATTTAATACTACTATTTGTTACTGAAAGACCCACTAGAAGAGTGGAGTCTTGCAACGAAGGAAATTGTTGTCCTTTATCTCAAATAATGATTTAAAAAGATAATATTTTTAAAGAGTTATTTGAATTGAACCACACAAAGCTTGCGTTGTTTGAAATTTAATTTCTGCTTCAAAGCATAAGCCAAAGTAATAAAATTTTCTCTAAGCTCTTCCTTCCCCAAACCACATAAATGATAGTGTCTGGCTTGCCCTTTTTCATGGAACGCATGCAAAATTCATAGTTTCCATAGCTTTAACGTAAACAATTAAAAGTACCAGTCATTTCTTGCTTGCCTATTGATTTTGTTCACAGATCATCTTCAAAACAGTCTCTGTAAGATCATGGCACACCTGATGAGGAAGAAATAAAAAATAAATTACATAATTACTTCAGACTTTTAGTCTAATCATTATCAGCATCCTGATTTAAAAAAAAAAAAAAACAACAATAAAAAAAAAAAAGTCCCATGTTTCTCAGGATTTCTAGTCCAGTTAGGGAAGAAAAACCCTACACTTGCATATAGGTGCAGAAGTCTATGATGTGTATTGGCTCCTCTGGGTCTATGATACAAATTAATTTCCCTTGAATAAGTGATTTTTTGTTATTGTTAGCATTTGGACCAAAAAGTTCAGAGGTGGATACCAGAGTCAAAGAAACCTCTTACAAATATTGTGTGTAGTCTCCAGAAAAGTCTCCTTGGAAGCTTCTAAAGTAAAAAACTACTATCTGTGATGTCCTCTGATAAAAAAATACTAGTAGTATATAAAAGTACGTATTTTCGTTGAGCTAAAAAAGTAGCAAATGGTACTGCTGTTTTAAAAGAATCAGTGAAAATCAATTCTGTTTCAGAATTTGTTTTCGTACCACATTGACTTGTTCTCTCTACACATAAGTATTTATTTTTCTTCCTTCCTTGTGTTCTAAATTGATAATCAACAACCACCAATAATTTAGAATCCATTTTTTTCCAGTAATTTGTGTTTTTCAACCCTTTTCTGTGTTTCAGAAGTTTGATTTTTAGGCCTGAATGTGCTGGCTTTTATTCTACTCATACATTGAAACATTTCCTACTGTTTTTATAAACCTCTGTTTAGTTTGAGGGTGTCTGGGTATGAGAAGCTATCATTGATTTAATTATATCATGATGTTTTATAATTTCAGAAAGTTCGTTTTCACTCTAGCACTCGAAATACAGAAAATTTTTCTGGGAAGAACGCTTATAACAAGCCCACAAGATATCAGGTAATCACACTATGAAAACAAGAGCCAGGGAAGAGATCTGTCAGTGAACCTGCAAGGGTCACGTTTGCCTCTTCCAGTCGATGCCGTCCTCTGACGTGCCAGCTGTGGCTTAGCACGGGCATGGGACTGGCCTGGGGCACTTCACTTTCACTACACTGAGACAAATGCAGCCTATCACCTGTGGAAATACATGTGGTGCTAGCGTTTGTCATGATAATTAATTCCACTCAAGGGTATTTCATTTAATCCAAGAAATATCATTCAAGCTTTAACCCTCCAGTCTTGCATTGACAGCATTTCATTTGTCATGACACAGCGACATCTCTCCAGCCTTGGCATTAACATTTGCATGTGCTTTCTCTGGCAATGACTTGTCCTACCGAGCTAAACCTGCAATGTGGTACGGTTCAAAAATACCTGTGGCTGTAGCGATGGCACGGGGTGCCCCAGCCATCGCAGGAACTAACACAACTGTCTGTCGAGGCTGGAGTGTCTGTGCCAGCAGATGTATTATTTCTTGTGCAAGTATGTGTAGTAGGGTAACACAATAAGCAAAATGTGCCCCACAGGACTTTTTCCTTATTTTTCAACATAAAGTGAAAAGGAATCTGACAGCAAGTGTTGCGTCTGAAGGAACCGACATTAAAGAGAGTTGAGGAAAGTAAAAGTTAAGTTGGATGAAATGTGCAATGCCAATTCTAGAAGTGATTTGTCTTGTGTTGATAAAGCATCCTGCACAATATGCTCCTGAGCTGTACAGAAGACCAGTAATAAATTTCTACTGGTTTTAAAAGTTATTCAGGCTTTTTTGACAGGATAGGAGGAGCATCTAAAAATCTAAGTTAGAAATGGGGTTAATTCACACTGGCATCTGGAGTTAGTTGGCTTGATACCACCAAGGGCAAAGGGAGGAGATGATCCTATCCCACTCAAAATGGCATTTCAGCATTTCTGACATTTTCTTGTCCATTCAGACCCACAGGTAACAGAAAGATATGTCAGCCTCTGCTGGACTTGTTCTCTCCCTGTAGCTATTATTTCTAAATAAGACCGCCTAAAGATTGTGGTAAATTAGGCCCTTATTTCCAGTGCTGAAAAAGCCAAAGGCAGCTGTTAAAAATAGACAGAAAAAGATAACTACGTGTTATATTGCTTTAATAATGCTCCTACTAGG
This sequence comes from Dromas ardeola, assembly GCA_013398915.1. Classification (NCBI taxonomy): domain Eukaryota; kingdom Metazoa; phylum Chordata; class Aves; order Charadriiformes; family Dromadidae; genus Dromas; species Dromas ardeola. The sequence continues at coordinate 274,327 of VYZM01016675.1, read as the reverse complement.
TTTGTCTTCAAACGATCTTACAAAGTTTCAGTTGCTGCAGGAAGAATTTGCCCGAATAATATAAGAAGAGTTCAATAGACTTGATTATCTAATCATAAAGAAGAACAAACAGTTTGATAATCTGTCCAGCAAGCTTTCTTCTACAACTGGGAAAACCTTTGAAGCAGTAGCTTCTTGCCCAACTGTTTTCTTTAGTGGTATTTATCAAGTGACATATCTGCAGTCAGTGTACTTGGAGTGTATGTACATATAGACAGTGCTCTTGAGGGATAATAAAAACATGCAGAACCTAAAGATGCAGTAATTTGAAAAGTAGGAAGAAGTCAACACACAGCTGCCATGATCTGGGAATAAACTAGTCTAGGCAAAATGGTGCCTTTATCAAACCCTCTTGAGCCGAGACTTTAAGATGGAGCGCTGCTAAAATGTGCTAAGCTCACAAGTTTTTCCCACTTCCAGCACTGCAGTCTGTCATGCTATTAACAATGTCTTCACCTACAAAACTCAGAAAAGGATTTTTCAGGAAAAAAAAATAGAAGGAATAGTTTGTACTTTTAAAGACTCGGAACTATATTTCTTTGCTGTTTGGAGAGACAAAATAGCAAGGAGGTGAGAAATGTGCAAATTCCTTTGCTCGCTTCACCCTTGAGCTCTTCTACTGCCTAACCGGTAACGTGTGCATTTGAGATCACCAGGTTTGAGATCCGATTGCCTCAGTGAGTAGCTGACCCCTCTGATCACTGCTGACTTGCATCTGATTTTGACCAGGGACATGAGGTTGCAAAGTATTTCTTCCCATTAGTGCTGCCCTGGGACCTCCCACACTCATGCCAAATTACACCTGCACCGTCCACAAACACAGCACCAAGAAGAAACTTGTGAATTAAATAGCAGTATTAAGATGTGTAACAATGTGATCTTCAACGGCACATATGAGTGAAATCCAGAATAAAATGCTATAAATTGTGAAGTGGGAAGACATAATGGCCTCCCCATTAAAGACAAGAAACTGAGGTCCAGCAGGACTTATCAGACCCAAAAAGCCAATGGTTGAACCAGGAAGTGAGCCCCAAATCTCATGAGTCCTATTTCAGTGCCTTGGCCACAAATCTGTCCTTTTCTTCTGTTTCCCTCTGTGTTAGAAGGTATAGAAGGGGTTCAGATAGCTGATGGAAAATGCAGAGCTTGAAGGTTGTGCCAATAAATATGTAAAAAACATTGAATTCAGTGCAGAGTTATAATTTACAAATGCCTGACCTGTTCCTAGAACCTATTCTCTTAAGAACGTTTTAATACCAACGCTCAGTAGTGGAGTGTTGCATAGTATAAATGATCTCTAAGACCTGAAGAATTTCAATTAACTTTTAGAGAATGGAGGAACAGTACTTCATAGAAATCAGACGGATTTGAATTGTTTCAAGTTTAGCATTCATTACCAAGAGGCTGTATGTAAGTTTTGTTCAGTATTTCCCAGAAGTAACTGGGATTATTTTGCCAAGAGGTTATTTCATTCATTGTAGCTAAAAGGAGCAGTATTGGGGAGAAGGGGAGAAGCAAGACTTAGAAGCCACAGTGCAATATTGAGGCAAAAATTAAGTACTTTCCTAAAGATATTGGCAGAAATATCTACTAAGTGGCTAAGTAGACTCTTGTTAAAAAGCGGTCACGTTTTTAATATTTAGTTTCTGTACACCAATCTGACTACAGCATGTGTTTGATAGACTAGGCGGTCTTAAGCTTGTGACTTCTACCACACATGGTGGTCAATATAGCTAATAGTTGAGTAGTCTACATCAAAAATACAAGCTGTATGGGAACTGGAGTAGATAGATATTTTGTTATAATATTTTTCCAGGTAATAATAGCATTCACTGTGTGCTGATTCCTTGTTTTAGTCTAGATTTCCTCTGTCGTCTGTTCTGAAAAAAATCATTTATTTTTGGATCCAGGATTTCCCTACTTTCCCCAAACATTACTTCATTTATGTTTTCTCAGGTGACAACCCTACCTCCCTCTGGATTCTACTACCTTGGCCATCTTCAACACACCGTACGTGCGCTGTGCCTCATCTCTATTACTTTAATGACTCACCTGGTTAGCCAGATGCCTCCTTGATACAAGAACAGTCTTAGACATCCCATATTCCATGACTGCATGACCTATATACAAATGACTGGATCCTTCTTTGATGTTCATATGCCTTTTGCCCAGCTATAATCCGTATTTGGCTACAAAGAAAAAAGGGCAGGTGTACTGACCTCTTAATTCATATTTCACACTCTGTACAGCATTTTTCAGTGATGTTCAAAGCAGAGGCATGTGATTGCTCCGTGAATAAGTGAGCCCATGCTGGGAGAGGCTTTTCCCTTAACAGTAGCCATCTGGTCAATGGAAGACATTCACGTGTCTGTTCTTGGATGCTCACTGAGCTCTCCTCTGTTTGCAGAGGAGACACCTAAATCATTGTCTCTGATAGAGCAATCCTTTTTATGTTTATCATAGTTGAGATTTTTTTCCCCATTAATGAGTGTCTTTTCTGTAGTGAAGAACTGGCAATGACGCAGGCCTTCAGCTGTAACCCAGTGCGTAGCCCAAGACTGTAAATGTTACTTTCCTTCTAGATAAACGTAACTTATGCATTTTTGGAACAATATCACATTGCGAGCTCGTATCCATAACCATCTTCTACTGTTTCCATATATGCTGTTCCTTACTAACAATCATCTCCCATTTTATAAGTCTACCTGGCTCTATTTTTTTCCCCTGTGCATATCCCTTAAAATCTGCAATTTCCCTGAGAAACTTCTCTCACTTAAGCCAAGTTCTCCAGTTCCATTCAAATTCTTTTCTCTGTCCTTCACGAAATGTATTTTCTCTCCTAAAAATCTAATTGCAAGGCAAATGGAGTCTTTTAGTTAACCTCTGATCAGATGTTCAGTTCATCATCATGAGTGAGTTTGCTAACATCGTTAATTAACCACTTATTTCTTCCTGTAAAGTATTTTTTACTGATACATTAAACAGCAACATGCTAAAGGAAAGCCCTGGATCCCATTTCTTAGCTTACTATTGGATCATCTGTCTTTTCTTTCTGTCTGTAGGATATACTTTATGTTCATGTGCATCTCACAAAATACCCCAAAGTGACTCATATGTGGGCTCATTATGGAATGGCTGTCAATCAACTATTGTAGTACAAAGTTCACAATATAAAGTACAAAATAAATGGGAAATAAAAAAAAAAATCTGTTTGCATCCTCTGAAGCCAGGTTTTATCCAAAGTGAAATCAAGTGTTTGAATTGCTCAAAATGAGTCTAGAATTAAGGCAATGTGGATAAGCTCATGTTAAGATAAGTGTTCTGTTCTCTTTTCAGAAAATAATGAAGCGGCTGATTAAGCGGTATGTGCTGAAGGCTCAGGTTGACCGAGAAAATGATGAGGTCAATGAAGGCAAGTGGATTTTTGTAATAGACACAGATTAAAGCAAGTAATGTTACTGCTATTGATATGGCCAGTAAGAGGGTTGAGCTTAAATAACATCCTCTGTAGAGAGAGAGACCGCTCGTGCTCGCACTAAGGTGAGCAGTGGTGACTCTGAGCCACCTTTATGCTGTTGAAACTCTGGGTCCTTAATTTTCCTTAGCAGAACACATGTATCATAGGATCTGTCTTTACATAATCCTGCTCTGCCCTATAGTTCTACCTCTGCTTGCTTTAGAACATCGACGATATTGCCAACAACTAAGCTTGTCTTGCGGTCTAAGTAAAGCAAGGACATATTTCTACCTGGGTAAGGATTTGTATGGCCACGGTGTGATGTAGGATTTATACGCAGATGGAAAAGAACCCCCTTCTAACACCTCTGAACTGCTATCCTCCTGCAAATGCCCTGTGTAGGTAGAGATCAATATGTGGAGAGAGAACAGACTTGAGAAAAAAGACGAACTTTCCATATGTACTTGCTATTGCTGTGAGTACCACTACTGCAATACAGCTTATTTCTTCTAAGTCAAATATTAAGTGCATAAATGCAAGGACATCATATGGAGGTCCACACACATTCGTGTCCAAGGACACCGAAATTAATGTTTTCTCAGGTCTTAAAACCATAGGGATTAATTATTTGGTTCATTATTGCTAACAAGAACATTTTCCTCCTTTTAGGAGAACTTAAAGAGATTAAGCAAGATATTTCTAGTCTCCGCTATGAACTCTTAGAGGAAAAGTCACAAGCTACTGGCGAGCTGGCAAGACTAATACAGCAGCTGAGCGACAAATTTGGGAAGAACTTAAATAAGGACATTTGATGGTCGACACAGAGAAAGGCAACTGGTTTTCTAAACAGTATTCAGTCTCAACCAGCATCTTAGGAGGGCAAAAACCATGCAAAAGATGGGTACTGCACCCTCAACTTTTGCTAACTAGCAAGTATTGGTAGGAGCACTTTGCATTACTCCTGTGCTTGTTCAGTTACCAGTGAAATCTTTTATGATACAAAAGTGACTTACTGGTAAAAATATATGCTATTTGACATCAGAAATAGATGCACCATACAGAAGGCACCTCTCGTTAAAGGCAAAAAAGCCAGATCTTCACCCATCTGACTCTAGTGAAGACAAAGCAACTGTGCTCATCTATACCAACTGAGACTGTACTCCTCAGAACTGGGTGAAGTCTGAAGAAAAAAAATGTGCCAAGCATAATGCTTGAAAAATTTTAAAAATTCCTGTCCTTAGGTGTGTACTGTCCTTTTATATTTACACGGGAGTCCGTGAAGATAACTTTGAACAGCACTGTGGTTAATGAGTTAATAAGCAAATGAGAAGTCAACTGCTGAAATGACCAAGGCAAAGTCCGGCAGGTAGAGGTCATCTACCTTTTAGACCGGATGACAGCGTTGGAAAAAATGGACCAAGCTTGTTGGGCAAAACATCCTTTCACCCCTCTGCCAGAACCTGATAAAGGGGTTCCCAGTCAAAAACTCCTTTCCGCCTTTTCCAGCTATATTAGTTGGTCCACTAATGGATGTCGTCTCTTTGTACACACCTAGCCTCTCTTTTACCCTTAGATGATCCCAGCTTCAACAACAGTGTACTGAAATAATCGTAATGATGTGAAACTCACTTCCCAGGAATACCCAGACATAACATACCTTGTGCTAATGTGTTCAGTTCAAAGAACAGCATTACTCCAGCGACAGCGGTGCAACTGAGCTCAGCTTTCTGATTCCAGAGGTCAAACAGCAAGCCACAGGGTGAGATAAATCACGAAGAACATAGCCCAGTAGTTTCAAACTTTTTAATCAATACGAAAAGGCTTCAATTCCACTGAGAACATTCTGATCAAAAAAAAAAAGGAAATAAAGGCAAAATCGTTGTAGAAATTATAGTCTTATGTGTTTGGCTCTTACAGAGGACAAGGAAGGGATTAAAACTGTTTTAAAGGCTGCAGTAATACAAGTATTTGGATTGCACTTTTACGACTGGAAAGCGATAAGTCGGCGCAACACAACTGCAAGCTTGGGTTGCTTGGGTTTTTACGTTTAGCCACATGATTTTAACTACTTAAAGCACACCTTACTACTTGGGAACCACTGAACTGTAGTGTTTGTTTACAGAAGACACCTATAAGATGAACATTACATTTAGGTATCAGCTGAGGAAAAACAAGCAGAACCAGAAGGTGACCTGTGATCAGTTCTTAAGTGCCAGATGAGAACACAGATAGCCTAAGAGAATAATAGTTATATTTGTACAAAAAAAAAAAAAAAAAGGAAAACAAAAAAAAGTGTACTGTACGTAGATCTGTTTAGAGAAAAAGCAAAATACTGTATTTTTACCTTTAATAAGATTATCTTGTATACTGTAATATTTTTACCTAAAAGTGGGGAAAAAAAATAAAATTACCTCATAATATTTTGCTGTACACTGAGTGAAATATTTGCCTGATCTTTTGACTATCCAAATACATGAACATGGTTTTGCTTTTCTGCGATGTGTGAACCATGAAATCATTATGCGAAGCAATTTTGCCATAGGAATTCTGAAGCCCGAAAAAATCAAAACGCAAAACTTAAACTACAATGCATTTAAAAGAATAAAACTAAGAAATTAAAGGTTCTGTGGCCAACCGTGGTCTGCAAAAATGACTCCTTATTTGCGGTGCTTAATTTACAATGACTGTATCCTTATGAACGTGTTTGTAAAATTACGTTCGAAGAACAGAAATTCAGCTCAGCTGGCTTCAGAGAAGCATAGCGCTGGTGCAGAGTGTGCAATCAAAAATTAAATGAGTAACACTGAAGTTTACAGGCTTTAGCTGGTAAAACAACTGAAATGGCATTTGGCCCTGGATTCTCCCACCTGGGTAAGTGGTATTTTACAGCGCAGGGTGGCATTTCCCAGAACTGCTGTTTGCAAATGTAGGAAATCTGTTACTTTTGCGTAATAGCTCTTGCGAGGCAGTGTCATGATGAAACACGAAAATGTCAACATTCAGCCAAGGGTACCAAATGCCGGTGTAAGACAGACACTGCAAGTAATAATATTTGCAAGAATAACCCATCATTTTGGGCTGTCTTCCACTACTCAAACCAGAAAATGTTGCTGATTTCAAATATTCAGTTTTCCCAATAAGAAGAAGGAATATCTTTCATGGTAATACTGCCTTCCCCCCCAGCCCCCTTCCTTTCTAGGCACTGTGTAAAAATTCTTTCAGTTTTGGAAAGTCAGCCCTGATGCCACGACACTCTCTTTAAAATTGATTTCATTACAACTCCTGATAAAATCTTGCTTTACCCTTCCCATTCAGTGTTTTAGCATCCCCTAGGAACTGAGGCAGAATTTTTCTAGGTAGAACATATAGTAACCACCATAATTCCCATTTCCTGTGCTATTGCATTTTAAGTTGCATGAGAAAGTTAAGTGGAAACTCTATGATACACTTTCATTTTGCCTATTTAGATGCAACTCAACAAAAGGCTTGTTCTAAAGTCCAGCAGCACCAACAGGAATGTTCTCCTACTGCTAAATTTTGCAGTCAATGCGTGTTCTGGTCAGCACAGATAACACCGTACTGTGAATAGCTTTGCTGAATTATGTGGGCCCAGGGGGAGGTATAGCTGTGCCCCATCAGCTACCGCCGGCTGCCTTTATGGCATCTGTGTAAGTGAAACAGGACAATCCTGCTACTAGAACAGCTAGCTAGCATGCTGCTCAGCATGCGGGAATTTGCTACCAAAGAGCATAATAAATTCTAGGACTTCAAAAGGAGACTAAAAGACATTTAAAAATATACTGTTAAAAAAATTTGTGTCCTCCCCTTTTTGTATTTACATTTCAGGAACCATCAAGGCACTGAGGCTTCATATCTAAATATTCATGATAAGCAAAAATCCCACCTCGTCAGACTTCTTTTCTCATCTGGTCCCAGGAACACGCACAAGGAAGCTGCACACTATGTATTGATGTGCTACCAGCAGAAACGATGTTAAATTCATGGCTTATTCTCCAAGTTCTGTTTATAAGAAATTAAAATTAAGAAGACTTACTAAAAGATTCCTAAGATAACTTAGAGAGTTTGAAGAGGAAAAATCAAAGTAGGTGGGTGGCAGATCAGATTAGACCTGAGATGTGCAGGTCCCCTGTCTTATGTCCCGTTGCTGGTGGCACTCCATAGCAGGCCAGCGTCACATCAATCCACTTGCTGGGTTAGACTTGATCCAATACGTAAGAGCTCTTACTTTTGGCTTTGAAATATAGGATTTAATATTCCTCAGGCAAATTCATATTGCAAAGGAATGCAACTTTGCCCAAACTCTTTGTACATACAGGATTGTGACTTTTTATGGGAAATAAATTAGAGAAAGATTAAACTAACCTGAAGTCATCCACACAAGGGTGAATATTCTGCAAGAGATCGTCCTAATTCTGCAAACCCCGCCGGCCAATCAAACTAGAAGTAAATAGACAGCCTAAGGAAAATCAGAACAAAGCCATTAACTCGCCAATATTGATTTGTTGACTACCCAAATCTTCAGACAATTATTTCACGCCTTGCAAAGACCAAACCAGTCAGCTGCTGCTAACAGAAAGGGAGCAAACAGCAGAAATCATTAACGTGCCTTTAAATAGCTGAACTGCAAGGTTTTAAGCCAGGAACCCCTGCTGACCAGAGGTGCAAATCCTGAAACAAAGGAGCTGCCTGAGGGCATCTGGCATCATGCCCCTGCTTTCAGCAGCGTGGGATGGGCTTTGCAGCCCACAGGGTGGAGGTGATGTTTCATACACAGCTTTGCTCTCACAGCGGGACTAATTCTGCCCTTAACTTTACAGAGACTGACTGTTCTCCCCAGTTCCCACAAAACAAGGTTTAAAAGTAAATAAGAAGCAAGAACAGTGTCATGAATAATGGCTCCGAAGACTGCCTGCATCCTGACCAGAGCTCACAGCACATTAAATTGTCAGAGCTAGGCTTTATTTTTAGTTAATCTACATGAGAAAAGCATTTCCAGCAGGCCAAAAGAAATTGTCCTAATTAAAAGATGTAAGAGATTAAGGATCACTCAGCAAGGACAAGACGGGACACGGTCCACCACCACAAATGCAGGAGGCTCTCAAGTGGTGTGACAGGGTTTCAAACACATCTCCAGCTGACAGCAGATCTCTGCCCACACCACGGCCAGGTCTGGGCTGCAGGTGGGGACGGATGGGGCAGCATTAATCCTGCATCCTGGGCAGCACCATGCCACAGAGCATCTCTGCTGCCTCTCATGCTCCAAGCAGGAACCTGGCAAACAGGTCTTTCATTCCTAATTTGGTCTGCGTTTGCCTCCCTGCGTAACCAACAGGCAGGGAAATGAAAGCCGTGACTTCATAGCCAAGGCGACCAGGACTGTCCTGCAAGATGGCTTTCAGATGGAGAGGACAGGTGTTTCCTCTACCCAGACATTACAAATACTTTCCTTGTGAGCCAGCCTGACCCCTAAAAGCAGTTCTGCCCTTAATTTAGCCACAAATCTCTCACCACTATAGAGTTAGATGCTACAGTCAGCAGGTCCCATTGCTCCCTTCTTCACCCACTCGGTTCATGCCCATCGTTTTGCCTCGCCCAGTGATTGGGCTGCAAACCCTGCAGATGGAAGACCTGATGCTGGACACCAGCCTGCTAAACTATGGCCTTAGAGATCTTACTAAGTTTTTAGCAAGAATGGATAGAGTGGGCGCAGGAGAAACAGCCCTATCTTCCAGTGAAGGAAGGGAGACGCAGATAAATTCAGGGACTTGCCTTAATGAGCTGGAAAGCAGGGGCCAAAAATGGATCTGTGACCCTCTGAATCTTATTTGGGGATATGTATACCCATTAGCTTCACGCTCTCATGGTCCCTGTCCTGCATCTTTGTAGGGAATATACTCCGCTGTGAGGGATAAGATCTGCCAACACCCGGTGCAGGCAGCACAAAAGCAAAAATAGGAAAAATGAATCATTGCTTCAGTTATCATATGTCATTTTGGGAAGTGATTCCCTCAATCTCTGGGAGGCTTTAATGGCTCCATATCGATAATGAGCTAAGTCTTCAATACAGTTGAATTTAAATAAAGCCAAATAGACAGGGAGATAATAACCAAAGGGGCAAAATGACTAAACTGGTTCTGGAGTTTGTAATGCCTTTAATAGCAAGCAAAAGGGCACTCGTTTAAAGTCATTTGAGACAGATATTTAACACAATCCTGCAGTGTGATAAAGGGGATTTGGAAGGGCTTAAAAGGTTAATTAATAGCTAACAAGCTTCTTAATATATAACTAATGTTTACTATAATACAGACTAATATTTAATTCCCTTACTAATGATTAATTATTCTGCTGCAAGGGTTTAATTAGGGCTTGCACAGCAGGAGTGCAGGGGGATCTGGTGCTGAGATGAATTTCCACACCGCAGTTGCTGGCCCCGACTCCGGGCTCTCCTCCAGCAGCTGCCCCTGCGGCGGGCACAGCTTTAGGTGTCGCAGCCTGCACGGGTGTGGAGGAGGGAGGAGACTGATGGCTGAGATCGTCCTTAGCATCATAGAATCACAGAATGGTTTGGGTTGGAAGGGACCTTAAAGATCATCTAGTTCCAACCCCCCTGCCCTGGGCAGGGACACCTCCCACCAGCCCAGGTTGCTCCAAGCCCCGTCCAACCTGGCCTTGAACCCCTCCAGGGATGGGGCAGCCACAGCTTCTCTGGGCAACCTGGGCCAGGGCCTCACCGCCCTCACAGCAAAGAATTTCTTCCTAATATCTGATCTAAACCTCCCCTCGTCCAGGCTAAAACCGTTCCCCCTTGTCCCATGGCTCCCCTCCCTGATCCAGAGTCCCTCCCCAGCTTTCCTGGAGCCCCCTTAGGGGCTGGAAGGGGTTCTAAGGTCTCCCCCGAGCCTTGTCTTCTCCAGGTTAATGAAGGTCATCCTCTTGTACATCCAAATGGGTGGTGCACAGCCTCCATAGCAAGTTGCTTTTGAAAACAAGCAAACGAATCACAAAAGGAAAACTTTACCTGTACCCCAGCGGCTGACAACACCGTGTACTTCAGCCGTGCTCTCCCCTCGGAGCAGGTCTCCCAGTCCCATTATACTGGTACCCAGCATCACTTCTGATTGCAAGGATTGTGAGACAGGGATTGTGATAACTCGCTCCAAGCTTTTCATTTGAAAATGAGAGCTTCCACCAAATTATAAAGCTGATTTTATGGAAAAGTGTTTTTTGTATAAGAATGTGCATGATGAATCCCAAACACAAATAAGAGAAGTGCATTCATTCTATAAAGAAGGTTGTTGGGCACGTGCCTTTAGAAACAACACTGAGTGGTTTTATCAGTCATACCTGCAGCCAGCCGGGACAGACAGACAATCCCTCAGCAAGCTACTCAGAAGACCACACTCATCTTCCCAACTCTGCATTTGCAGCCAGCCAAGTGAGCTCACAGCTTAGTGACTTTTATTTGTGTCCTTTTCTCCCCCAAAGTCCACAGTGACACCATATCCATGTCGCAGCTCCTAGGGCCATCAAACCTGAAGCCTGTTGAAGTTAACACTTAGGCAAACCTTGAGCTAAAGAGTGGCCGCCAGTTTCATTCAAGGAGCAGCCACTAAGCACATCTAAGAGCAGTGCTCCAACTCATGGCTTTCTGGCAGTATCTGATTTCTTAATAACAAAGCAATGTTATTGAGATTAAAGCACGACAGTGAACAAACAACAGATACCTCATCAGAAGTAATAGCCACTGCAAAGTAAAAAGACACAACTTGAGGGAGACTTTTGTACTTATTAAACACTCTTAACCATGTGCTGTGTACCTAATAACGCCTAACTCAGTCCCTGCTACCATCTAGCCATGACACCAGAATGCATTTTTCATGATGCTCCACAGTCACCTTTTCTGCTGTCATAGGTGTCGTCGTGGGAATTGGGGTGTGTGATGACCATCGCAGGTCATAGCCCATTGCAGGAACACGAGCCGCAGGGAGGAATGGGGTCCTGGAGCAAACCAGCCACCGCTCACCTGAAGAGGAGGAGGGAGGAGATGATGTTATGGACCTGAACCACAAACCTTCAGCAGGTTTTGCTTTCAGAGCAGGACAGGGTGGGAGCAGGAGTCTGCAGGCAGGAAAGCCAGGGGAATAAGGGCAGGAGATTTGCACCTATGGCAGCTGAGCTGCAGCATGGAGTTTGCGGCATGCATCGCCTGGCTGTGCCTGACCACCCTTTTGTATAAATTACAGTGCGTACACTCTAGATCTTACTTTTTTTGTTTTTGTTTAACTTTTAAAAAAATATTTGTGGGGTTCGTGTTCTGCAGGGGCAAATGAGGACAAGGGAAAGGTGCAACTTGAAGTACAATGAAATGAAAGGAGAAAGTGTTACACATGGATGTCAGCAGGCGTAAATTAAAATAGTAGCCCTTCATCCGCTGGAGTTACAGCCACACAGCATGAACTGCTGTCCCTGAACGCCTTTCCCCCAAGCTGTGCAGACACACCAGCTAGCTCAGAGATAACCCAGGGATTTAAACGTGGCATAGACATACCTATAGAGTCTGCTAAAAGCCAACCCTGAACCTAAATTCTGGGTATAGCCCAGAGAGACCATCATAAGGTAATAGGAATTAATCTCCCTGGTAATGTCAATTGATGCCACAGCCTGCAATAACCCCACAATCCCTAAGACCCCCAGGTAGCCTGGAGGTCTGAGAGGAGAGAAGCTAGTTATTTTCCATTGTCTCAGGAGGGTTTTTCTGGCTTTTAAAAGTTCAAACCTGTCATCCCTGCAGAGAGATGAAAGGTGTTTCCCTACGTATTCTCCATGCTTCAGAGTAGAGGCTGTGGGTGTCTCATAGGGATTTCAGCGGGCATGTCCATTCCCAAGAGGAAAACACAAACCGAAGGGGTCCCAAACTCACCTCCAGACTCATGTGGGTGATGGAGGAGGGAGGAGGATTCGTGGCACCGCTGCTGGTTGCGGTCGGAGCCGGCAGGCTGTGCTCATGAACAAGTAATCCACAGTTCTGCCTCTCTGATGCTCTAAAGTAAAACCAAAGCTACAGGACAGAAAAAAAAAAAAATCCTCTTTCTGCAGGGTTTTTCTTCAGCTCATTATAGCAACCTGCCTACGTGCAGACTCTTATTAAACTGTGTTATTACACCAAAGAGATGTTGAGCTGCTGCTTTCTTGTTAGAAGCAAAGACAATATTTCTTCAGCTGACTTTGATGTACTCAGATAGGTTTTCTTCTGTGTACTGTCTTACTTCCTTTTTTTTTGTAAATGTCTACTTTGCTCCCAGGGGACCACATCTTTTAGTATCTCACACTCATTCACACCTGCACAAAATGAAGATAAAAAGCTCCATCAGCAAAATTTTCCCTTCAGCTGAATTTTATGTTTAGGACCTACTGCGGCCAAAAGACCACCTGCTGCTTCCCCAAAGTGGAGATTCAGCTATTTGTACTTATTTAAAAAATATAAAGATTAGGGTCTCCTCCAAGCCATACCTACCTGAGCCGAAACCAAACTGCTTTAAACTTGAAAACAAAATCATGTTTCTGCTATCGTCTCACATAATAAGCAGGGTTCTCTTCATCCACCCTTCAAATTTCAGTAGTATTTCTAATCAAATGTGGAGAATCCCTAGGTCTGAGCTACCAAGACACTTGTGATAGCAAAGTGAGTGACAGCTCTTTTCAAATTCTAATAGGGAATCCCTCCTGCCTGCATCCTTCTTGGAGCTGCGATTTGGCCTTTAGCCTTTACTCTTTCTGGGCACAAAGTCTGTCCTTGATTAAAGACAACGCTTCAGCCGTAACCTAAACTTCCATAAGTACAGTAGTTTATTTCTTGCTATTCTTCTCGCAGTGGCGAGTCAGAAATCTTTGCGATATGACAGCTTAAACTGATGCACTTGGTGCTCCCAGATGCAGTTAAGAGACAGGCAAAAGCTCAAGACTTGAGTCCAGCTCTCCTGGGCCGAAGCCAGTGTAACCTCCTTCCTGACATTGATACCACATTCCGTGGTACCAAGATGCACTGTCAGTAACAGGGGACTCCGCTGAGGGCTGGATGAAAGACGGGAGTGATGCAGAATTGTTGGGACCACACATCCACCACACCCTTCAATTTTAATCGGGATTTCACAGTGAAAAACTGAGTTGTGCCAGACAAGGAAGTTCAACTGTTTCTTGAAAAAAAGTATAAAGACAAGACACATAAAAATCATGCCATAAATGAGTAAGTGAATATCAGAAAAATCAAAACTGGACTATCAACAGCTCTGTGTCAGTCCCACTGCTTCACATGCGCCCCCCAGCCCCTCTGCTCTCCAGCGCTGGAACTGCAGGGACCTGGAGCCCCCCCCATGCCACGGGCACAACCCTGCCTCAGCGACGTACACAGCACAAACCACAGCCCGCACCCTGCTCAGGCAGAGGACTGCGGTTCAGAAACATATTGTTATCATCATCTAAACCAACCCTCTAATCCAACCAACTCCAGCATCTCGCTTTGAAAATACCACCCACGTTCTATAAAAATTCAGATGTGAGATGCAGCCCACAGAGATTAATGAAGGTTTGAATTTATTCCTCAAGAGCTTCTGATAGTTTTATTTTTCTGCTATATCACTATAATCTTCCTGTACATGAAGGTTGCTCACATACGTCCAGCTAGGGAAAGGACTTGATTTCATAGCTAATAAAAAATTGCATTCAGGAAAAAAAAAATAAAATAAATAAAGCAATGCTATTACTCAGGCTGTATTTTAGCACAAAGTTTAGTTATGTAAATCGGCATCTAGCGGACAAACTGAGTTTCAGGCAATAATTTTCTCAGCTGAAGCTTCTGCGATGTGCAGGTGGGCCCCGTGCAAGGCACCCAGCGGGGATGCCCAGCCCTCCCCTCTGCCCTGGCGCTGGGGGGGCACTTTGCAGCAGCCTCCGTAACGCTATGGGGGGTTCCCTGCAAAAAGCTTTTTGCTCGAGGTTTGAGGCGTGAAGGCAGGAAACATAAAGAAGTGGCGGTAGCCAACAAGACCCTTCCAGTCTTCCTCAGCTGGACAGACCTTGAGAGGATGCTTCCCCACTCAGGCAGTAAAAGCTGCTGAAAGCCATCCCACCGAGCGTGCCCATTAAAAGCAATCAAGCACACCTCCCTGTGCTTACCAGGCACTTCAGTATGAGTACTAAAGAAATGCGTTAGTTTGGGCAGAGCAGGCTGGAAAACATCTCTGTGAATTTATATTTTACTCTGTTACACTGTGGACATAGGCAACCCTAGCAGAGCACCTGAGTTTTGCCTTCCTCTCATAGCGTTGCTTTACAAATTTAATTTTTTCCAAGTTTAAATTGGACGTCCTGGAGGAAAGGAGGGGAAAGAACCCCAGTATTGCCTGAAAAGCCAAATAACCTTGTTGTCCCAGACTATAAGAAAAGCTCTCTGTCCTCTCTACCTCCTGTCAAAAAGAAAAGAGAAAACATTTATCTTCCCTTAGCACTGAGTATCTCCTGTTATATATTTCTGAGTGATTCCAGTACCTGTAAAGCTGTAGGAGGGGAAAGACATCCTTCCTCTCTACACATTACATGTTAGTCACCCTTAAATAGCTCTCAGGACTGTCCCGTAGACCAGGACCAGAATGGCAGCGTGAACCACCGCCGTCTGACACTTCTGCGTGTGCACCTGTTTGAGTTGCATTGTGCATAATTCAGCACAATTGCACACATTTCTTGGTTAACGTACTCAAAATAAGCATTACTCATCTTGATGACTAGGTCTTTGCTTAAAGCCATCTGGATGGTTTATTTTAGAAAGTCATTTGGAAGAACAGTG
Organism: Dromas ardeola; assembly: GCA_013398915.1. NCBI lineage: Eukaryota > Metazoa > Chordata > Aves > Charadriiformes > Dromadidae > Dromas > Dromas ardeola. The sequence goes on along the minus strand of VYZM01016675.1, from coordinate 258,971 downwards.
CTTTATTCATAATTGTTACGAGGGCTCCATGAGAACACGAGGGCTGCAGGGATCTTGCCTTTCTCTCACTAGCCTTCAGGTTTCCCTTAGCAGTTCCCACATTTTTTGAAGGGGGGAAGATAACATTTCTCATTAAGCACAACACTCTTTTAGCATCAAACTTTGAACAGCAACACCACAAAGGCCACCTGGCTCCAAAGATGACTCACCGTAAACCCATCGACTGAGAGTTGCTGCTTACACACCACCAGCACATGTCAGCCTGCTCTGGGCTGCAGCCAGATAGCAGGACTACGCTTAACATTAACGCCAATTAACGTTCAAATGACTCACTCAGACCTTTTCTGGAAGCATCCTCTTCCGGTGTAACACTTGCTGTAGCTGGTGCCGTGCCTGGCAATGGCAGGAGGAGAAAGGGGATGGTGTTTGTTGCATTTGAGGGCAGCCTCTGAGACCCTGCACTAGTAACGCAGGGCCTGAGGTGGCTGGAAGACATCACTTGACATTGAAATTGCTGCCGCCGGTGGATGCACCTCAGATATTTCAGTGAAAGCTGAGCTCAAAACCCATCAGGTGGAGCGCTGAGAAGGTTGTGCTGGTCTTGTGTGGCTCCCTTACACTGGTCAGGAAAGGTGATCAGGTGGGGGACAGGATCAGGATGCCACCAACATAGGTCTGAGAGGCTGCAGACCTCCTGGGATGCAAAAAGGGAAAGGCACTACAAAATTAGGAGGGATTCTTATGTATTTCAGCCAAGCCTCACAGTACCTAAATTATTTACTGCATTTGCTGCATTATTTATTGTGTCCCTTTTGCCTGCACATGCAAGGTACATGCCACAGCTTTCATACATCATCCGAGATCCAATGGCTTCTTCCAATTTACCTCCAAAGGACAGATTACCATGCTATTTTCAAGGTAAATGTGTTGTCCCTTGTGTGAAGAAGTCCCCTTGGGTGACAAGGTCCCAATCAACCTCTGGAGAAGCAGGAACATGCCCAACAGCCATGGCAGAATGAGCAGAAATGATCACGAAAGGGCACTGAAAGAGTTTTAATTACAAACATGGTTCTGGTCACTGTGAATTAGGAACTGTCTTGTTAACCACAGGGTATTTACATGCCCCGGAGGGAACTGCTGGACTCTCCTGCAGTGGCTTTCCCCTTGGAAGAGGCCATCATGACTGTGGAGTGTTTCCCATCTCCGAACCACTGAAGTCTTTGGGGACTGGCTTTCCTTTCCCGCGCTGGCTCCTGCCGTGTGGGGCAAAGCCTTTGCGCTGCTTCCCCTGAGCCAGCGCCGCCTGTTTAGAAAATGTTTCCATCTGTAATTACTGCACAATGGGACGAAGTGAGGGTGCTTTGATCATGTATTCATTATATCTCCCCTGCTTTGAAGATAACTCTGCAGAGTGACAGCATCTGTTTTAATCCCCAGGTGGTGCCAATAAATACAGGAACCGTTAGTTTAATACAACGCTATCTGTGGTCTCATATTCCTTTAATAGCTAATAATAGAAGAAAACTACAAAATATAGCAATGATCCCACAGCTGCAAACCACCCATTAAACCAACACAAGACATGTAAAGGATGGCTGTTAGCACCCTCAAAGCCAGTGAATCACCTAATGCCCTCCCATCTGCACAAAGGATTGCAGATTTCATTTATTTCTCCAATACCTGCCAGAGCAGAAAAAGAAGTGCATTTCAAAAGGGTATCAAAAATCATCACTGTCAGGACCAGGATGGAACCTCTTAAATTGTCAGATTTCACAGCAGAGACTGCATGACACTTCTGCAGGTCTTTCATAATCCTGCCATCTCAGAAAATTATGGGGCTGCTTGCAATTTGATCCGTAAAGGAATTGCTAGTTGGGAAAAATAAACGAGGCCACCCATTATAGCTCACAAAGAACAAAACAAAACAAAAAAATAACAAGACAGAGGATAGATTTGGCATGGTGAAACAGATGGATAGTTCCTCAACTGCACTGTAAGCATTGGGAAGACGCACCAGTTTCTTTCCCAGTGGGGAGTTTTAATAAAAGAAATAGAAGCAAATAAGGAGGGTTGATACCATGAGTCTGCAAAGGCGTCTGTACTCTCAAGCGAGGCAATTTTGCCTATAGTTCTTGCTGTATGGCCTCCAGGGATGAATTCCTAGCTGGCATTAATTGGCATGGAAAAATCAATGCAGCCATATGTATAAGCCAAGGTTGTTGCCTAGATCTTACTTTTTCTTCCCTTTTGCTTGCATAGAGGTATTGGATACTGACAAATTGCTTCTTGGGATGATATGTGCTAACTCCACACTTCCTCCAGTAAACTAATTTTTCTTTAATCCCCTCTGGTGCAGAGGCCTACGAAGGCAGTTGTGATTCCTGGATCTCTGCCTTTGGCTACACCTGTGATTAATGCCATTCCCTGAGTCTTGCAGACTAAAGATTTTAAGAACATGGTGGGAGAAAACTTGAATTTGTCAGGCCCCAGGAGTCTAAAGTATTTTGAGTGCCACATCTTTCCTGTGTGGCATTAGATTGTCCTCATTGATACATTATTTTATCCAGACTTTGCATTTCAAATAAAAATCCTTTAGTGGTCCCTTGTATCCATTTTTTTGTTAAACATGGAGAATCTCATGCTTTTTTTGCTGCTCTTTCCCTTGACACTCCATCCTTTTTTGGCTGTACCCTCCCGCTTATTCTTCTCTTATCTAAACCTGAATAGTTTACTTGGCTTTTTTTATTTCTACTCTCTTTTTCACTTATTTCTTCCTGGTCTTTGCAATTCTCTGGTGCTGGTGTGAGCATCCCAGGATAGAAGTCGTGCGGTCCCAGCAGAGCGGTCCCCTCTTGCAGGAGCGGTGGGGTTGAGTACCGTTCCTTGCCCTCTATTGGACGTCTATTAAAGGCTGAAATACCAGATGTGACCCGCAAACATGCTGATGTGTAACACACACACTCAAAAACCAGCTGGAGGAGTGAAGCTGGGTAGGAGACATGGGCAGAGGGATGCCAAGTCAGCAGGTCCCAGCGCAGCCCAGCCAAGGGCCAGATACCCGTCAGGTCACCCTGTCCCAGCCATGCGCCCTATGGCAGCGAGGATCACACCTTTCTCTGGAAACCAGAGGAGTGCAACGAGCACAGGGTTAGAATACTCCTTGTAGAAATCATTTTGCTGTCTGTATTCTACAGGACTTTATGTGCTGAGAACTGACTATTACCACCACAGGATGAAAGGGAAGAAAGAAAAATTCCAAGAACAAAAGGACGTTCAGGAGGAGACATATCGGAGAAATCTCCTAGAAGGCACGTTATATGGATGTCAGCAAATCTGCAGCATAAATCAGAATCGTGACCACCCCATATGTGGTTGAGAGGGAGCTAAGCTTACTTCTGTCTTCCCTCCCAGTGGTTTTTTCTCCAGTCCAGCATCAGAGGGATTTGCTTGGCAGCAGCAGCAGCAGATAGGAATCTACAGTTCAGATAAACAATATAAACAGGGAAAAAAAGTTATTACATGGATTGCATTTGCAGGGGAATGAAAGCAGTAACAGTGGTGTAGCCAGGATGGTGCAACTCCAAAGGTCCCAAGGAAGGGACTTTCTACTCAAAACCTTGTGTTTTCCCAGAATTATCATCTGGTCTAGCAAAAGTCTCTGCCTTTCCCTACAGATTTAGTGTCAGTGGTGGATGACACTTGATGCCGGCTTAAGGGAGTGTTAATCCTCAACTCTCGCCACATGAAGAGGTGTCCCTGTTGGACGCCACTGCAGGGCATGGGGCAGAGGAGGAACACGTCCAGCCTTGGCTCTCTGACACTGCAAAACAAAGGACAAAATTAATCTGACTTAATGACATTATCCAAAAAGAAAGTGCTCAGATCTCTGAGGATTTAAATTATTCTATCAGACATTGCTCCTGGCATGAACTGTTGGCATGGAGACTGGTGTGAAATTTAATACAACACCAATAAAATATTAATGACATAGGAGAAACCAGTAGTGATTTAAAGAGACACTGAGCTGACAACCAAGCTACAGTTTGGAGTTCATCATGCAAACAACAGGGAAAAGTATGATTGAAGTTATAAGGGGCAATGAAGAATAGTCCCATTCTGCCAAAGGCTTTCTGGCCACCAAAAACACTCAGAAAAGTCTGATTTGGCAGAGGGGTGAAGTGAAGAACTTCCTAAAAATGTTTTTCCTTTTCAGCAAACAGAAATGAAAGGAAGGGCCCTGCGTGACTTAGAATTGCACCAGATACATCACAGCACTCACCGAGATCAGAAAAATGCCGTCACACACAGCTCTTGCCTCATGGTCTTGGGTCGCCTTTGCAAAAAAAAAACCAATACCCAGAGGGGAGGAGAAAGGACATTGGTGAGGTGGGGTGCCCAGAGCCAGGAGCGGGGAAGAATTGCTGATTTTATTAGCATGGACGTAGTCTGAGAGATTCAGGCTCAAATCCTTGTTTCAGTAAGAAAATTGTTTCAGTAGGTTCAACTGAGCAAGAAACTAACCCCCGATTAGCAAAAACAGTGTTCGGGTGTTCACTGGGGGGGGAAAAGGCAGCATGAAAAATGTGTCCCAGTATCTCACACCCTGAGCAATCATCTTTTCCAGAAGAAATGTTGCTTTTAGTGGTTCACTCCCAGTTTGAGAAAATTTTTCTTCTGCAAAGCTATTTCGTTGAAGAAATCCCAACAATCTCTAATTCTGAATTCTCACACTAATTTATATTTGAAGTCACACACTTCCAAACCGTGCAAAGATAGCGAGCATTTAGGATAACCTAGAGCACGATGGAAAATACTAGGTGAAATCTGATTCTTATATGAGCTTTTCACAGCTCATTGTTGATAAGCTGCGAGAGAGAGTCAGCAGTGGGGCAGAAATGACCAGCACAGCTCCTGAGCTGGTGCAACCAACAGAGCGCTCAGACTCAGACCAATTTTATTGAAATAGCTGGCCTCAGCGGATTTACATCACTGCACATGGAAGCAGAATTTCATCCCAAAACAGCACATTTCTTATTTATTGATGTCTAAAGAATGGGACTTAAGTCCTCTGTACTCACATCCCTTTTCTCTCTGGAAGGCTTTGTGATCCACACCCCTTGCTCCAGATCCTCTTACTGGTTGCATGTAAACAATATTAAAAAATAAAAGCATTTTCTGAAGCCTGATAATTTTCCATTTCTCTTGCATGAATTGGAAGAGAAAGACTGAGTGGTTTGGGAATAATGTAAGTCTATCTGGACTAAATATCAGAGAGAACTGGAGATGAAAGACTCCCAGATACAATGCAAAGTATTAGTCATAATTTAAAAGCCCTGTCTCCAGGAGATAAAATTGTCCCAAGTAACTACAATAAATGCTGAATTTCTGATACAGAAACTTACAGCACTTCTTACTGAATGCTCCGTGCATCCCAGAGCAACATCACAAAGTGCTACTGGAGGAGGACATTATGTTGGGTGAAAATGGAAACTGAACCATAATCACTGGCGATTTGCATACTGTCATTAACTTGCTATTCAAAATGAACCGGAGACAACTGAGAGATACACATTCTCCAGAGCCACGGGGCAGCAAATTCGAGGGCCTTTTTCTGTTTGCAGGTGCAGATAAATCAGCTGTGTATTTGTACATCTGCAAAATTTGTCACAGTGCCTTTTGCACAAGCTTGTATAACTGTATCTAAAGTATTTTAAGCATAATCTCATTGTAGAAGACTTACACAGGTAAAGAAATTACTAGGAATATTATATTGAGACAATATACCTGTAACAAAATAAGTTGACGTTTCTATCAGTTATTCAGAGAATGAGAGCTAATGTTTGGGCTAGCCCCCAGCTGTATCAGTTTATTACGCACTATCTAGAAAGCTGCATGAGGTGCTTATTGACTCATGGGGATGTGGGGAAATCCAGGAGAATGGTGTGGAAGTGCTCATTAAAGTGTTTAGCACATGCACCTATTGTGCTTGTTTTCCTTCTATTGTCTCTCAGGCAAGCCAGGAGGCTGGGCCGTTCTCGCCGAGAGGATGTCTGAAGTCAACATCAAAAATATTTTCCTGGGAAGTGGATGCTGAGTTTATAAACAAAAGTACTCTCAGCCAGAGGCCAAGTGTCCTCATGGCCTGGTTAACATCACCTCTGCACCTTCCACCGTCCCTCTGATTTCATCCCGCAGAGGAGAAGCCTCCTGCCTGACCTGCTGCCGATGGGCACCTGCAAAGGGCTTTGCTTTGCAGGAGTGATGCTGAATAGCTATTCCTCTCTACCGTATCCATATAACTCCCCTTTAAGAACTCTGTATTCTAGGCTGAAATTGTCTTTATTCAAAAATAACTACTCGGCAATTCTCACGTCATCATAGAAGAAAAAGACAAAGAAAACCAGGATGTCTTATTCAGAGCACCTGTCACTGTAAAAAAACAACAAAAAAACACACACACACACAAAAAAAACCAAAAAAACCCAAATCACACATAACCCCCCAAAAAAATTAATAAAGAAAACCTGTCCAATGAAAACAAACACCCATTTGTGTTTTCTTTTTGACTGTGCCCATGACCCCTAGCCTGACCATGCTTCCAAAACAGTGTCCTCATCTCCTGGTGCCCTGCAGTCTCCTCTTTTCTACAGTGTCCCTACGACCTTCCTTCTCCCAGGGCCCCTTGCCTGCTCACACTCTGCAGAGCAGTTCCTGCACCGTAAGATCCTTTCTATCCTAACTACCCACCTGCGGCTGGAATCTTGAGACACGAATCCCACTCAGATCAGTCTTTTTGGTGTTGTTATCATGCTATCATGCTGCATTATATTTCCATTACTATAACTTCAGGTGTTACATTAGTCCCGTTAAGTGCTAGCAAAATCATTTGTGAGGACACTTGCAATTAGGTAAACAATTATAAACACATTTATAATAATTTGCCTAGCCTGCAGAACATTAGGCTGCTCAGGAAATACTTCATTTCCAGGCAGGTGGGTCCCAACAGCACTAGTGCCTTCTCACTGTAGAAGGTGAGGGTGATTAGAGATGGATACCTGGGAGGAATGATCCCAGCTGTACTCCCAGTCTTACCCGGTTTCCTCCAGCCTCACTCAGCACTGAAGCCAGCCAGCACAGAGGGCAGCCCCTCACTGCTCACCTTGGGCACTCGTACAGTTGTTGATGTACATTATTCTGGAGCGGGGCCCCACAGGAATGTGTTTTCCTGGCTACCATCTGCTGCACTGGGCAGAGCATTAGCAGCATCCATTGGAGGAGTTGTTGATAAAAATAATGTACATGGCAACACTAAGACAGAATATTAGCACTGGAAGTGAAAAACTGCAAATACTCCTTTTTTGAACAGTAACATCAAGGCAAGAGTGCGTGAGAAGTGCAACGAGCAGTCTCAGCAGCATTTCCTATTTTCCTCAACTGCTTTGTAACATCATGCAGAAGCAAGATCTTTCAGCAACACTACCAGAAACTGTTCCCTAAGCTGCCCGCTGAGCAAACCTGAGACACTCTCCGGCACCAGGAAAGCAGCAGGAGTCAGCTGCCATCTACTTCCCAAACAGCATCATGTACCGCTCTCTTCAGGAACTGCAGCGGTGCCATTTCCAAAGGATAGCTCAAACACCTTAAAAGCACCCACGTTTCATCAGACTTCTCCACAGGAGACTTGCCTGGAGGAACTGAAGAAGTTATTTGCATCCCCTCCTTCCACCCCGGCCCTAGGGCTGTTTGCTGTCACCTGGAGGTGCAGACACTGCCATCACACCTCTCCTGCCCTCTGTGCTACCTCAGCTCACCGGGTATCGGTCACTAATTGTACCAATGAAGGTTGTTAAAATAAGCCAGCATTTTGTGCAGATATAGTATGTGATTTTTGTCAGCTTTGGCTATGACAGTGGTTTTCATCAGCTGAGGGGTTGTAACAAGCATCAAGTGGAGACGGTTTCTGCAGCTGTTTGAGCAAGATCACAGCAGACCTCCTGGCTATGCCCTTTAAATGTTTCTCTCACTGAAAACCCAAAAGCTGAAGGGCTCAGACACATTCTTTGCTCCTCATTTCATCTCAGCTGACCCAATAACATACACAGGGAACTGGTTTGCCTTTGGAATGCCAGGTTTTGCAAGCATGGCAATACGCAAATGTGTTTCCTTTCCCTCTTCTCAGGGAAACAAAGCAAAATACAAAACCGCACGAAGCAAAGAAAAGTTTGCATGCTCAGTGAATCTGGTGGTGAGCAAGCAATATCAGCTGGAAGGACTCGCCAGAAGTGTCCAAAAGTGCCTGATACAAATTCTCTGCAGGGGATTGACAGCTTCGAAGATTCATACATGTTAATCTACTTAGCTGAATTGCTATAAGCTTGGCTCAGCTTTTAAGACTTGCTATAAGCTAGCAAACAACCCTGCCTGATTAGTTTTACTCATTCCAGCACAACCTTCGGAGTCAGAAGAATTTAGTTTTCCCATTGGAGAAAATGATAGTTCCCGCTTTGTAGGAGTGATGCTTGTATGAAAGGAAAAGTCAGAACCTGAGATGAACCGCAATGTGTTTTCACCTCATGCACCCTCTGAGCTACATGCGTTTGTTTTCTTTAATGAGAAAACACTGATACTTAATAGATACAAGCTTTATCGCAGCAGAACAGAATGTTCACATCTTTAATTAAACATGCTCATGTAGTCGGTGGCTCACTCCAGGTGTTCATCTCACTGGTGATTCCCACCCTAGTCTTTTCACACACCGTTTCTCTGGGTGATTGCAGCCTATTTTCCGAAGGAAATGTAAAAGTCTCCTTGAGACATGCAACAAAATTCCTCCAGGTAAATAGGAAAAAACTTTGCCAACTGCTTTGTGGCTGCTCTCCAGTGAAAGCCGTGCCTTTCCTTTCTGCTGGTCTGTTTGCATTGCGAACAAAAGCGCGGGAGCTGCTCTTCACTGAAACGGCTCTTGCTTTGCAGCCTTTCACCCTCCCACATCCAGCTCTCTTCAGCGTGCCTTTCCCCTGCTGCGGATGCCCGGCGGCAGACGTGCGGATACCCGGGAACGGGGAGCAGACGCTGCGCTCCGTCCCCCAGCCCACCGGAGCGAATGAGTGCCTTGGCTTCGGTCCCACTCCAACTCGCCTGCAGACGTCAAGCCCGGCACTTTTGACAGTGAAAGGTAACGACGACGGCTCGTCATGCACTGCTTTAGTCATCACGGCAGAAATCATTTCCGTCTCCGTGTACCTACCGGGAATAGCTACAGGAATATACTGGCAGCATCCTGTTGTTTCTGAAAGAGAACTGCCCCACAAGAGCTTTCCCATGTTACCTCACTCCTCTGCTATCCAAAGCGTCCATCTGTCCTTGCTGGCTGGGAGCAGCTTTCTGGACATAGAGAAGAGCCCTGGGCTTTCTTGGCACAGCGGGGCACAGCACTTAGCCACGCTAACTTCTGCTCCTCACCGATCGCCAGGCACATCTCTGGCTTTCAAACCACCGTGTTTTACAGGAGGTGTGTGTGCGGGTTCAGAAGGATGCCCGGCTCTTACATGGGTGAACACTGGAATTGTGTTCTCCCCTCTCCTGCCTCCCCCACCATCCATCCCACTGACGGTTACCTGCTCTCCTGCGACAACCCCGTTCTCACCACGCAGCCCCCAAACTTGCAAACCCCCACAAACAAACAAAATTCAATAATGAGGAGCTTAAATGCACCAATACACACTTAAATGCAGAAGCTGCCGTTGCTAATAGAAACAGATGCTCCATTTCTATAGAGGCGGTTTCCTCGGTAACTGATGCCAACATAGGGCCTCATCCTGCGCGGTGCTGCCTGCTCAATGGAACAGAGAACCACGTAGGAGGTGCTGAGCGTCTTTCCATAAACGCCCTATTAAAAATAGGCCATGTCTCTAGCTGTTTTGAAAGCAGATTTTGATTTCCCGATAGGGTGAAATAGTTACAGGAGGGGGGAAAACATTCCCCCATCAACAGGATATTTGAGCAAATGCTCCGATAGGAGAATAGTCACTAGTTTGCAGCACTCAAGTGGTGTCACACCTTTAGTTTCACATTTGAATAAATTTTGGTGACTCTTTGCTACTGTTGGCCATTAGATTCAACATCAAAGAGCAGAAACCCAATGGGAGTTAAATACTATTAAGGAATTTATCTAAGCATTGATCAAAAGGTACGTAGGCCACAAGCACTATACCTGCTGCTTTTCTTCTCATCACGGTCCAAGGGACACGCATCCAGTTAAGCTCTTAACAACTGTTCTCAACTCCTATTTAGTTTTGAAGGCTGCTCTTCCTATTCACAAGCACTTGGATGCTGAAAAGCTCTCCTAATTTTCCACTAATACCAGATCATCTGAAAAAAAAGATTTTTTTCTCTGCCTACAGACCTTGCACTGCCTCAATATGGTCTAGTCTTGATGACACCTGACAGGTTATTGGACAATACAAAATCCAAAATGAGGATATCAGCATTTAATTGGTTTGAATTGTAGATTCTCCTCTGATTTCTAGAGTTGTAGCATCAAGCAATAAGAAAAACTGTGATTTTACTAAGTTGCTTTTTTTTCTCTCTCTACAGAGGTGGTGTGAAGAGCTATTACATTTTCCTCCCTCTGCCCTCAGATCTGCCTGACACCTCTCATGAAAGAGCAGCCATTCTTTATTCTGCTGGGAACTAAACAGAGAACAGAAACTGTGGCTAAATGCAGGCTTGTATTGCATTGCAACCATCTCCTACAGCCATTGGAGAAGACCTGTAGGACAAGAAGCCACCACGGAAGCTCATCTGCTCAGCAGGGGAAGCCCCTGAGGGCTGTGGGTTTGGGATCAGAGCACTACCCTGACACCCCCTGTACACACAGGTGTTTTATGGACAGAGGTTTTGCTGTTTACTGTGGAGGTACTGGGTAGTTCCTCCCAGTTCCCAGAGGAAAGATGTGTTTACCTGATATCTGCTGCCAGACAACCACAACGGAACAAGGGCAGCACACGCTGCAGCTGGCCCTGGGCTCTGTATGTGTGTTCACTATGTACATGGTCTTGGCTAGTTTGCTGGCCGGGCAGGAGTCTCCAAGCCTGTACCTCAGCTGGATACCTCCTGCGTTGACTGGCGAGAGACCCAGGAGAAGATCTTACCTCTACAGCCTCCACCTGCGGTCCCTCTGGGGTGAAGGCTGCTGTGGGACCTCAACCAGAGCAGGAGGAGCCCTCCAGGGGTCATCTCCCCTGTCTCCACCCCAAAGAGCGACAGCCACACCAACGCCACTCCTGGCAAATGCTTCTCCAGCCTACCCTTAGAGATCCCAGTGACGATGTCTCCAGACCCCCGGGTTCATATCTCTGCCGTTACCCCCAGCAGTCTCTCAGCTGTCTTTTCCCACCCTCCCTCCCAATCAATCATGTTTTGTGTGTTCTCTTTGTTCTGCTCTGTTTTCTGTTCTCTCCCTGCCTCTTCTTTCTCTGATTCCTGACATTGATTTGTTTCCTTTCCAGCTTTGAGACTCATCTGAGCTTTTCAATACCTTTTGTTCCTCCTCATCCTTCTCTTCCTTTCCCCCCTCCCAGATCCTCCTCATGTCGGTCTCAAGCACAGATCAGGCTGTGGAAGGCAACCGGCTCTGAAAGCCTTTCCGAACTGTATTTTCCTTCTTGGAAAGAATCCCAAAAATAAATAATAAATGTTTATTTTAATTAGTGAGAGACGACTGGCCTGGTATTAAAATCACCTTCTGCTGACAGGATGCACTTAACTGACTGCTGATGTGCTCAGTCGATGGGGCTGTTATATTCTTTCATCCATTCCAGACAAGAAAAGCAGTCCCACAACAGAGTTGGCTCTGCACATAAAAAGCACCCGTAATTATGGCAGCACATCTGTAGTTAAGGTTAAGCCAGTCTACTTTTGCAACCTGTGATTTCCCAGGCTTCCACCTGGATATAATGGGACCTGCTGAACCCAAACTTCTGCACTTTGCTCCTTGTCGAGTCTCTCTCATCTGCAGCAGCACTCCAGAGAGGCAGGAATGCACTTTTAAGCCAAATGAATTGGCAATTAAGGTAACTTCCCACCCCTTGTGTTAGTCTTCCCACTAGATAACTGCAGTGAAGCAGGGAGTTTGATCCCCCAGCCCTGTGTGAAGGCACCTCACTGGGACTGACGGAAGTCCTTCTCCCATCTCTGGGTGTCATGTCTATGGCAGGGTCTGTCTCAGGCTTCCCCAGTGGACAAAAATCAACTATGACCCAACCTGAGGTTTCTCCCACTCCCTGGGGCAGGACAACTCACTTGTTTAACCTTTGCAAGCATCTTCTCTTACTGCCAGTAATTCCTTGCTTTCCCTATGAAGGTTTTTAAATTGGAATGGGATTTTTTTTTTTTGGCTAAAGATGAAAGTAACCTCTTACACCGAGAACCCAGTTAATGCCTGTAAATATCAGCACACTTCACGTCCCCACTGCCTGGACTAATATAATCTGCCAGTAGCTGAGGTATCTCACTTTTACCATCGCCATGTAGTATATCCATTGGTGACTCTTGTCATGTGCCTGTGTCTTTGTGTCCTCTGAACAGTGGGTAAGACTACCAGGAGAGGCGCTGAGCGATTATTAATGCAAGTTCCTGGTGTTCATCAGGAGATATCCATCCAGCCCTTCAATTCTTCTGTCTCTGAGGGGGTGCTCTAAGGTGACCCTACCTGCTCTAAGGTGACCCTGCTCTGGCTGGGGGGTTGGACTAGATGATCTCCAGAGGTCCCTTCCAACCCTATGATTCTATGATTCTATGATGGGGGAAACAGCATTCATTGACTGACTCGGATCCAAGAGGAGACACAGCCCTGAGCTTGGGAAAGCAGATAGACTTGCTTCGTTGCAAGGTACCATGTGCTGCAGCTGCCAAAATCCCCCAGGGGAGATGACCCCTGCAGACTTACCGTCAAGCTTGGCACAGCCCAGACCTGGTGAGGTGCTGGGGTGAGGCTGGTAACAGGGACAACCGCCCCCCGGCACCGGGGGTTCATCTCTTCCTTGCAGCCACCTCTGGGGTGATCCCAGCAAACGAGCTGGGTTGCTTTGGGATTCGTCGCTAAACCTGCACCGCGTTACCCCAGGTAGTCATCCCGGCCAAAATACATCCAAATAATACCCCTCAGAACAGTTTTTCCAGACAGTGTTTGCGATACGCCCACTCATAAAACAGGTGATGCTGCTTTTCGTGGACCTGCTGCAAGCTCGTATCGTGCTCCAGCAAATCTGCTCAAAGGTAGAAAAGTTTTTAACTTGTCTACTAACTTGTTGAAGGCAGACTCAAACAAATACCTCTTTTTTTTTCTTTTTTTTTTCTTTCTAAGTTTCTTTTAAATGACAAACTCCTTATCTCCTGTTTCAAGGTTAATATTTCTCCTTGTTTAAGAAAAGAAGCCTGGATCTGAGACATCAGTCAGCCTTTTGCTGGCTGACACGTCCCCGTGGACTGAGACAGGCTCACTTGCTGAAGTCCTACTGCCGCACGATAGCAGAAATGTTTCCTTTGTGGTTCAGAAATTACATCTGAATAATGAGGCTACAGAAGGAGAGCAAGAGGTTTTAGTAGAATAATTATTTAAAATATATGCAGGTTTGCCACAATGGGCTGTTCTCAAAAATCAATATGATGGCATCAAGTGCCAAATTTCTACTAAAAGTGAAACCTCTAAAACAAACCCCAGTAATGTCCCATCCATTTGCTGGGGAAACCTAACAGACAGCCAGCGCCTCAATAATTGCACATTCAAAAGAAACGGCCACCGTTTGTCACTCTCAAGCATCAACACAAAAAAGTTTGTGGCCACTCCGCTGCACGCCCCCAGAATGAAGAGGGGGATTTCCAAGGGCTGCCTTTGCAGTTTGCCTTTCTCCCAGGTAACGTTTCGGAGCCAGCAACCGTCAGGCTGAAACCTCTGCTTCTGACAAGCTGCTCGGTAAAGGTCAGCCACTTAGTAATGAAGCCATATACATCACCGGCACAAAGAGAATACAAATGACAGGCAGTTCTGGGAAATAGCGGTCCCTGCGCCGCACATGCCACGCTACCTGTCAGCAATGGCCCCTACCTTTAATTTGCTCCATGCCCCCAGTGAAGAGAATCAGAATAAATCAGGGAGTCAGGAGGGGAAGTCACAGAATCACAGAATGGTAGGGCTTAGAAGGGAGATCATCTAGTCCAACCCCCTGCCGGAGTCATCAGTCCATGTTTCTTCTGCTTCATATCAGACCAAAGCCGTATTTGAGGCTTTCTAGGAAGAGGTTCAGATTGGGATTCACTCGCTTCGTGTGCCACACCAGACAGGGAGCCCACAGCCTCACGTGCTGCTAGTGCCACACCGGCACGGCACGGGACGAGCTGCCACCTCGCCCTGCAAACAAGGACACACCTGTGGGGCTGCCCCCTTCCCTCCCCACCCTGGTGTCTCTGATGTCTGATTTCGGTCACTTTTTGTGTCCATCGCCTGTCAGGAAGAGAGCATCTCTCTCCATTTCTCATGAGCCTGAGGAAATCCTCTTTGAAACAAGTGCCATGATGACACATTCCCGAAGAGGCCACACACTGTCCCACAGGGACGGTGCCATGTGTCACCCTGCAGCTGTGATGGCTGTTCTTGGCTCTGATGGACCCGTGAAGAACTTAGCTGGATCAGGCATGATCCATGAATTATCTTTCTCTTGATAAATATATATATACACACACACACGCGCATACACACATCATACAAAAATACAGATATATCGTATAAAATAAATTACAGTATTGGACCTGAGGATGCATTGCTGATTACCTGAAATGATGAAAGAAGGCAGCAATTTATTTTTTCCCTACAGGAGCAGGGTATTTAACAGAATTATAATTTAAACATTATTTATAGGGTAACCTTGCCTCCAAAATCTCTTACAGCGGAAATAAATTAGGGCTCACCCGTCATGAGCAAATGCTGCTGTTCCCGTCTCCTCTGGCGCAGTTTCATACCAGAGTAGGCAATTTCCCAGGATTTCACCAAGCACCTGGAGCTGATCCGATCTCGGCTGCCTTGGGCCACGCTCGGCTGCGTGGTTAATGCACCCTGCCTGCACGAGGGGTCCGGATCAAGTCAGCACAAACATTAAGGTAATCTGGAGCTTCCTGATTCAGATAACCAAAATCGTATCCCCAGGGCTTGTCCCCGCTGAGAAATCAGTGCAAAACACCCAGGATGTGAATTCTCGGTGCCACAAGCATTCGTGTTAAGTCCTCCAGCTCCCCACTAAAATTAAAGTCTCCCGGTTCAGCCTAACCCAGTTCCCAACCTGAACTGAGCTCAGCGACACGAAGGTAATTTCGGAGAGGAGTGAAGGTGTTGTGGTGGAAATTAGTGCAAAAAGCTGCAACTCAGCAGTAGTGGCTCTGCCTGCTCTTTCAGACATTCCAGATGGGTCTTTGGACATATTTCCTTTTGAAGGCAGGGGAGGCATCTTCCCTCACTTCCTACCCACTGTCTTATTTTAAGTAACGGATCACAGGTTTTACTTTTTCCTCTTTTTCCCTTATGAAGCTGAAAGTGCGGATCAAGCTTTTCTAGTCCTTCGAAGCTCCAGACTTCTGCAACATCAGCAGCAAATAACCTCTGCTGCTATTAAACATTATTTTATCATTGCTGAGTGTCATTTGTCATAGGGAAATGACACTTTTCTGATTTCTTAAAATATTCCCCATGGTGATAGACCTTGGTTTTTCCCAAATCAGCAAATTTACTTCTGATATTCAGAAATAAGGGAAATATTCCACTCCGAAATGTCAGGATTAACTGGAGGTCACATCCAGGATGTCTGTGAACCTCCTGAACCATGGAGGAGGTGAGAGGACCGTACACGGTGTTGGGTCTTTTTTTTTTTTTTGTCAGAGAAAGATGATTTTATATATTTTTATAACAGAACATGAGATCTCAGAAATTATTTCTGGGTGAAAAATGACAAGGGAAAGCAAAGCAGCAAACAAACCTGCCCCGGAGCCGATGGCATGTCACCAGTGCAGCGTGCACCATGTCCTTCAGCTGACAGCGGTTTCATTAGAGGCCAAGCATGCCACATTTGCTCCAAGGTGCCTAAAACACGCCAGACTGACAGCTCGTCGGTTGCTTTATTGGGCCTGTTAGAGATAGGAGCAGGGAATCAATTAGCAGTCAGAATATTTAAGTTGTGTGGAACCGTGTGGACAAACACCCCAAAGCGACTCTCAGCCCACTGCAGAGGCTGGACCAGCGTTTCATCACCCCGGGGCTGCAGGGGTTTTAAGTGAGGAGGCAGAGACAACGACAAACAAGGATAATTTGGGCAAATTGTGCGAGGACATGCTCCGTCATGCAGATGGAGCTGTTAAAACCTGTCCACCCCGCAGAGGAGGGATCTGCTATGGGGCAGCTTGACCCTCACCCAGCTGCCAGGAGCCATGTTACGTCCCCCCCCCACCTCACAGTTTTCCAAGTTCTTCCCGGGTGGGAAAAACCTTTCTGGACTTGGAGGGAGAGAGTTTTCTGGGTCAATCCTGTCAGTCAAGTGCCTTTTACAGGCAGCAAATTAATTTCCAATGTAAAAGCAGAAAAATACGAAAACTCAAGAGGAAACAGAAGGTAGGAAATCTAGGAAAATAATTGCCCGCTTGGCCAGACTGAAAGCAGCAGATTGCTTTGCAAGCTCCTTCAGACCGTATGCGAGTATCCAAGACTTTTCTCTTGCAACCGGTAAAATAATCAATACCTACCCCACTTGTGAGGTTTACTGAAAATAATGAACCGGCGAATATTTATAGCAAAAGCCGTGGCACATTAGGTATTCCAAAGGACTTATGTAAGCACCACTTTCTTTAATACAGCTGGAGAGGAAACGCGTTAAGAAGCTTTATCAGCATAAAACATATTTTGAAATTCATGAAAATGAATAATTGGCACGGCAAAGTCAAAGCCATCTAAGTGGAATGATTTAACCCTGCTGGACAGTATTTTTCACTAACTATAATGGTTAATCTGTCAGTTGAGAGAGGAAAATTCTCTTCTATTGTCAAACGCAATGAAACAAAGGAGGAAATTTCTCCACTTGAAAGGGGATTTTATGGAAATAAATGGAATACGGCAAGTTCTATAGAATAAAGCTCATTCTTCAAAATCAAACCAACCCCCAACCAAGTTGAGGAAACTGAGTCAGAGCAATTTCCTGTGACTGAACGAAGTGCTGGGTTTTAGTCTGGCCTCAGCCTCTACCTCCTGAGTGGGTATTTTCTTTGGCCCAGGCCCTACGGGTCCCTGCTCCCATCGAAGTCCTTTACTCTGAAATATTTGCAGTGTTCAGTGGCCGACTCCAACATATATTTTAGCATACAAATGGCAGAGCCTAAAGCTTGGATTTTCCTCCAGGAGGCTGTAGCTGGGAATCCCTGCAGGGGCCAGGGCAGCATAGTCCTGCGCTGCTACACATTCCTGAATTTGCTCAATTGAATGTACGAATTAAATATATATTTATGTATGGAGAAGTGTGACAAGGCTTTGTGCAGTTTAAGTTATACCCTGAAACTTGTTGAGTTTCCTATCTTACCCTGCCATTCTTGCTACGAGTACCCAAACCCCACTTACCACAGTAGATGAATTTAGAAGAATCTTCCTCTCTCTTGGGTCTCAGGATGGTTCTGTGCTTTACAGAGCTGTTTGGGGTAGTTAGGGGCACCTCAGGCTTGGGATGCATCCTTCTGCAGCTAAGAGCCAGCTCCTGGTGGCAATCATTCCTTCGTGGACAATTCACTTTCCTGCCATCATCAAGTACATCCCTATTAACAACCAGCAAACGATGCTCCCTGCCAGCCAAACCAAACAATATCTTTGCTTAAAACCAACTACATGTCTTCAAGCTTCCTCCTACCAAGGGCTGCAAACAAAAGTCACTTATTTATCCTAGACTCAGTTTACCTCTCTGTGGCTAGTTTCTTGCACATTCTCTATTCTTTGCTGAGACCAGGGACATCGGCTGTTTACCCTGTTACGTTAAATGGGTCCTTCTCAGCTCCCTGTTTAGAGGAATCCACAAGTGCCAGCGGTGGATACCCCTGGGCCAGGCTGGGCTGACCACAGCCTCCTCCTGGCCATCGCTTCTGTTCCTCCCTTAACCTCAGGCTGCCGTTGTGTTATACAGACCTCCTGGAGCTGTGTAAAAAGAGATCGTTTTGGATCACAAGACTTCGCCTGCATCCTTCTCTTTTCTGGCATTTACCGCCTGCTGAATTTTTGGGTTCTTCATTGGAAGAAGCCACCATGACAAAGCAGAAGTGGTTACCCAGGCTTGTCGAGTTTCAAATGAAAGCCACAAATACCACCAAACCACACAGGATTTGTCTCTGAGTTAGAAGGGGTGAAGACTTTTAGCCTACAAAATCTAAGATCAAACGAAACCTCCAGCATCTCCATACTACTAAAATGAATCATTCCCCCTCAACAAATTGAAAATGCTGTACCTCCGAGGTTCTCTTTGCAATCTACTCAGCCAACAGTCATTTCTACTTTATATATCTAATTTCCTTTTGTTACAAAACTCTGAACTCTGAGAAACACGCTGCCCACCTCTCACTATCTTCCACAGCCTCCAACACAGAACTGATGATGCAATTTTTCATAGAAACACTCCTTACTCTCCATCATGAACTCCTTGGGGCAAGGAATGATTTTTTTCCTCTTTTTATGTATTGTGCCTGACACGGCAGGGGCCAGATTTGTATTAAGCAGCATATAATAGGATCTACAGCATAATGCAGCATAATGAGCGATAACAAGCACAGTGGTAAATGATGTCATTTAGTGCATACTCTCCCTGTGGTTCCCTGTCAGCAGCTTTTTATTGAGCAGCCTTGTCCTCACAGTTCCTTACCTATCCAAAAGTTTGTCTCTATCATTATGCCTGTCCAGGTGTCTATTTAATGCTTTTCTGCTCCAGCTCCTCTTTTCCTGTCCCTCTTTCTTTCTTAGCCTGCTCCAGGGAGTTGGGGACTACATTCCTGTTTATCCCTTTTTTTCCTTTATTTATTTATTCATTTTTTTCCTTTGCTGCTTAACTTCCCAACTTTGTAAGCAACGTGGACAGCCGCGTGCTTCTGAAGGCCAACGCGTGATATGGAACCGCAGAGAGGCAGACTGGCCCCAAACCCAGAGATGATCCTCGCAACACCCCTTCTGCTTCCTTCGCTGTGGAGGGGCTGAGGACTTTCACATCCCGAGATTGTCATCTCAGGTTTTAGCTCGCATGGCCCTCAGTCTCGTCCCATCTGCGCCACCTCCTGCTACTTCCATCTTCACTCCGCACCTTTCTAAACACGCAGCAGGAACTAATACAAAGCTGCTTGCTTACGTTTCCATTAATTGTCTTTCCCTTGTCCCATCTGCCACCTCTCTGCTTCAGTCTGGCCCACTCAGCTCCCAAATTTATCACACTCACAATACAGACGAGTTAATCAAATCCAATCTCTCGGCAAAATCTCTGGCATCTGCTGTTCCATATTTGGTTCCCTGCAAGGGCTGCTCAGTCCCAGCCTCATCTCCCTTGTTTGTACCACGGTTCCCATTAGACAAATGAAGAGCGCAATTAATTAATTGGTACCCGAACTCATGCATCATTAGAAATAATCAAAATAGCTCCGCTGTATGTGTAAATATTTTTTGACTTTGTCTTGTCATTTATTATTTGCACGGTAGCGGTAGCTAGAAGCCGCAGCTCGCCCAAGGATCTCATCACTGCGGGTCAGAAGTGGGCGAGATGCAGACAAATAAAGGGAGGGAAGGGAGAGCAAAACAGGGAAAGAGGCAAAACTTCTCCACGGTCCACACCATGCATCCACTTGAATAACACGCATACGAGCGTGGTTTTTTAACAGACGCTAGGAAAATTTAAAAAAAGAATAAAAAAAAAAATCAGTAGTAGTATGTTCACCTCTACCAGCTTTACCTACTTTTTTTAGGCAGAATTTCTCAACAAGATTTCAAAGAAGGGATTTTTAAAATCATAACCACGGTGTTTGATTTATCCCAGATACTGGACCCAGGGTGTTTTCTGGCACAACCACCACCAGTGCTGGCGGGCAGGCGAGGCAGGGCTGGGGGAGGCAGCCCTGAGCGCTGTCAGGTGCAGAGGGCGAAGTCCCAACGGCCCCAAACTGCCCTTTAATACCAGACCCAGCTGTGTTTCCTGAGTTTCTTCCATGTGTCCCCCTCCTTGGGGAATACCTTGTCCTGCATGGTGTCTGTTGGCATTTACCACTCCTGGATTTCAGCAGACAGCAGTAAATGGCCTGTCTTTCAAGGAGACGTGTTAACCCTTTTGGTACCAACATCGTTGGTCTGCCAACATCAGCTCAGTGAAGCGCTGGGCTTGGGGACACTAGTGGAAAACCTATTATCCACCAGCCCAATCCCACTTCTGCTTTCTTTTGGAGGATGGCACCTCAGGCATTAGTTTATTTGACATTCATTACTTTTTTCTGGGACCCAGCTGCTTTAGCTCTACCCCTCATTTCTTTTCTTCACAGAGCAAATCATTTAGATGCGTGCGTAGCTCTGAAATAAAGCAGCCATTTCTTTCTGCCCAGCAAAGCCTGCTGCCTTCTGCTGAAGATAATTCATGCGCCTACTGTTCTCAGCAGTGGGGATGTAAAGGGAAAGGGTTGCGGTATGTTTAATAAAAATATATCTTATACTGTTTACTGACTGAAGAGTTGTTCCACAGATGCTCCATCCTTAGCTATGTTTAAATTATTCCCTAAGCAAACAATACAAACTGCACACTTCATCTTACCCAATACAAAAACAAACAGAACATGCAAAATATATGGTCCTGGTATAAGACCCCATACAAAGAACACCGATTTCTCCTTTGCTTAAATATTTTCTGCACAGTGTTTGTTCAGTAATTTATTCTTCCACTGGCTACAAAAAATTAAATGTCCAAATCTGTTTATCTTATGAATTTTCAAGAGTAATAGTGAGTCTCCTATTTCAACTTAAATAATGTTGTTGTGAGATACCTCTTGATGGATTGTATAAATAAAGCCAGATACAGAGACAGAAAAAAACCCCAAGAGCTGGGGTTTTTTCCCCATTTTTCTTAGTTTAGCAGAGAGGCATGTGAACACTCTGATCAGCAATATTTTCCCTAAAACTTCTGAGGTGTTTGGGTCCTTTATAGAGGGGAAAAAAAAAAAAATCACTACCTGAAATGGATTGCAGAAGAGATGTTTTGCTGCTTTCAGGTCCTTCCTACCACACCCCCTCTGTGTCCTGCCTTGGATGCGGGCGAGAGGCAGGAGGGATCGGGTGAGGCGGGGAGCCAGGGGNTCCCGTGGTGCTGGGTGAGTCGTGAGCAAGTGGCCGCTGTGAAACCAGACCGGCTGGAGCCAAGGAGACCAGCCCAAACCGCAGAGCCCCCACCCCTCCAGCCGGGGCCACCCCTCGACCGACTCCGTTCATCCTTGGACAAGCCAAAACACGCAATTTGGCCATCAGCCCAGCCTTGCAGGTCATCCCTGTAGGGCAGTGCAGATGTTGCCATAGAGACTGATAAAATCACTTTTCACCTTGACCTTTGAAATCCAGAGCTGTGTCAGATGTACCAGACACCAGATTAGGGAGCAGAAATCTCCCTAATGTATCTGAGGGAGGATCTGACCCATCGCCCACCATGGCCCTTCATCCCATATTCCTCCAAGCTGGGCTCTCCAGGGCTGCCGCAGAGCCTGGAATATGATACCAGCTAATAGTCTTTGCATGCACTTAGTATAAATGTTCCCCACTAATTAAATTACTTTCTCACAAGTTATAAATGGACTAAGCCTGGCAAAGACCTTTCATAGCTCTATAGCCACCTTCTGTTAATTCACAAACAAATTATACCAATTCATTTCTCACGAGACTTAAAAGGCAGAGGGAGGACGAGACAATTTAGAAACATCCTGGCACTGCTGCCAGGAGCTGCCTATCATTTTCACTGCAAAAGCAGAAGTTGGGTTATTCTCTGGCTTTCTTGAAGCTCAAAAACAAAGCAACATGTAATGTAGCTCTCCAGAGCCCGAGAGCCGCCATCCACCTGCTGCCAGCAGTTCCTGCTGATTGCCATGTGCTTGGAGCCCTCCCAGGACAAAACCATGAATTTTGGTATTGAGACTTTTGTAACAGGGCCAGGGACAGGCTCCTGCCTTGCTTTCACTCCTGGCAGGCTTAAAATTGTCAGCGGCAAGGAGCGGAAGAGCAGATGGGAGCCTGTTCCCTAGTGTGTACGTAATCCATGTGCTGCACCAGGGCTTTACTGGGGAAGTTTCGATATTGGCTTTTTTGGATCTGTCTCACCATGTCACTTCCCACCAAATATATTTAAAGAGAGGAACAAAAGAATAAAACATCAGGGAGCTAATGGGTCTGATTCATGGCGGTGTTTCTCCAGATTTAGGTAATTCCTCTCAACACTCCGCTTCAGAAATGCAGAAAAACTGAACGCAGAGACCAGCGGTGGGAGCAGAGCAATTGCTGTGAGTAGTGATGCAGGAACAGTGACGCAGCCCTTGAGGGAGAGGAAGGGTGCAGGTGGGAAGGGAAGAAAGGAGATGGCCTCAATTTATCAATTACTCATTCAATGAACAGATTAGCGAAATGAGGAGGGCCCAGGGGTAAATAAATAATGCTTTGGTTGCTGCCTAGCTCTGCTGTTCCTGCTGGAGAAGCCGAGCTGCAGGCACTGCGGGGCTTTCAGCAAGGGCCACGGGTGGGCAGGTGGGATGAGATGGCTGGAGAGGAGAAGAGATGCCCTCGAGGAGGGATCAAAAGTGCAGCTATTCAGGTAACTGGGATGTTTCTCTGCTCTTGGTGTACACAGGCTAGCGTGGTGAGGCTGGACCATTGACAGAGACTGCAGTATACAGACCTTTATGTTTAACAAGCTTTCTGGCTGAGGATAAAAATGCATCTTTGAACAGTAAAGGGGCAGGAGGAACGGCACTGACACCTTCCCCAGGAAGAGAAGCAGAATAAAAGCAACTTTCTTATCACATCAAGAGAGGGAGAGATTTATGATACTCAAGGATCCCACCGTACCTGTGGGTATTTTCAAAGGAGCTGAAGAAATATGGCCTAATTTCTCTCCATAGCCAGGGGATCACTTGTCCTGACTTTGCCACAGGGATGAAACAGCTGTGCACGGAGGGGTTTTTTCTGTTTGTCCAAGTGTCCTTGATAAATCACATCTCTGCCACACCCGGAGGGCTGCATACCGACACCTCCAGGTACAACCTGCCCAAGTGGCCACTCTCCAAATGAACCGTAGGTCAGGGGGATGTTAGAGACGGTAACAAAGCTGGCAGGATCCAGGCTAGCATCTCATGAGCCTTGTGATAAATGTTTCTAAAAAGGGTTAGACAGAGACATGTAGTTTACCTGCAGCAGGAGCTGGGACAGGACAGTAGCGATGGGAGATCCCGGAGGGTCCGTATCTGACACTGGTCAGGGAGAGCTCATGTGGAATCTTGTGCGAGCAGGAGGGGATAATATTGTGGGGGAAAATATTTGCCTGTAAAAACACCAAACCAAAGCAAAAAAATTGAGCGCACTTTACCTGAACTGACTCCTCAGGAGTGCCTTTGATAAGAGCTTTGCAGTAAGGAAGCCCCCAGTTTCTCAAGAAGTTGAAGACAAGGAGTTTAGCTAGAATACACGGTAAATAGAAAACAGCAACCTGTTTAGAGTTAAGTACATTAACCACAGTCCAAATAACAACACTGAAATTAAGGTAAGCAAAGCACGACAGCTCCCACAGGACCTCTGGGAACTGCACGCATAAAATGGTTCCTTCATTTAAATAACAGTTTTACCAAAGTTTATTTCTTACTCAGCAGCAATGCTAAGAGGGCAGGAGCTTCTCTTGCATCTTCTTTTCACTAAGAAAATTCCAAACTCAAGAGAAAATACCTGTAACTGAGAGAAAGAGGATTTACTTCTGTTTTCTTTGCATCCATGTACGCTGCTGAGTCTCATCCCTGAGAATTATGATAGCTCACTCAGTCTGGGACCTCTTTACAGTCTTCTGGAATTAGCCCCATTAACAAGTCATGGAAATATTCCATTCAGGTGAAGGATTAGGAAAAAATACACGCTCTGGGCGTGAAAATTAGCAGTACATCCAAACGAATTTATGAGCTCCCCTCCCTCTGCCCTGACACCAAAGGCTGCAGCCGGCACAGGCTCAGCCTGGCCCTCCCAGCTGGAGCAAGGGCTGTTTGGGGTTTTTATGGATGCTGAAGGAGACACCCGCTCGGCCTCTCATCTGCTGGGAGCCAGACCAGCTGTAGGGGAGACCTGAAGGCATGTGTAGGAGCTGGGATACCGTCGGAGAAGCAGGTACAGCCCTCGGGAAGGAGCTGGGCAGACCTGGGGTCCAACCTCCGCCACCAGAGTGGCCGGTCGTGCTGTGACTGCCCTGACACCACGCACAGTCAACGGCCTAAGAAAAGAGCGTGTGCTCGCGGTAATGGTCTATTAAACCTCTCAACTGCTGCAAGGGGAGAGTCGAACACAAATACTGGCCATTCAATGCATTTTCCTGTTCCTGTGCATTGGTCACATCGCGAGGAATTGCGGTGAATCTGCCTTCCACTGATGTACAGCAGCTACGCGATTTCAACTGCCAAATGCTGCTTGGGAGTGAGGAGAGTTTATTGTTGAGGAAACACGATCCTTGAGGTCCCTTTCCTTGATCCTTGAGGTCCCTTCCAGCCTGGTATTCAATCTATGATTGATTCTACAAAAACAAGCACACACAGGGCTGGTTCGTTAGGACTCACAAGCTGGAAAATGCTTTCAAAACGCACTGAGTAGAAATGTAGATTAGGAGAAGAAACACATCGTAAAGTGCCTCTTTAAACATTACTGTCAATGAACCCAGTAGCACAAATACTTCTATGGTATGTTTGCTTGTGAAAGAGACTGGGAAAGTCACTATTCTGTGAATTTTGGTATATTTTCTTCTGCAAGATGGTATTGCACGGAGGAATCAACACAGGCCCCAAAGTAGGAGCAACCCAGATTATCTTGAATATCAAAATGTACAATCGTGCATTGCCTGCAAAGGAAATAAGGATAACTCGGTATTGCATAACTATATCCTCATTATCATCATGACTCACTTATTATTTTTACTGCATAGCTTTTTTTTCCAGTGTCAGACCCACAGTTATCTCTAAATAAGAGGTTTATATTCCCCTTCTTGTAAATCAAACTCAGAACAAAGAAAATTTTGCAAAATACATTTTTGCTGACCTTTTGCTGTTGCCTCCGTGGTAGTCTGTCCCAGCCAAATCCCTGCGTGTCCTCTTGGCCAAACAGTTAAACTCCTTCCACCAAAATTACACGCTGATTTTGCAGACCCCTTGTTTTTCACTCTTCCATTAGAGAGTAGAAAGAACAGCATAAGGCTTATCTAAACAGTGACCCCAAAACATGAGAAACTTGCAACCTCTGCACCAGTAGTCTATGAACTGAAAAAAGGGCTCAGTTACTTGGCTAACAGAAATATTTACCCAGCTCTAGGGAAAATACTCAGCCACAGATTTTTATCTAACAGCCTCTCTGGTGACAGTTTAATATGGAATTCGGACTACAAAAGGGTAGTTGAACTTTTCCTACAAAGAACAGTGAAAATTGCACTTTATTCCAGCTGATGGATAATTTCATTGTTTACGGTATAATACTCTCTCAGCATATAAGAGATCACTCATATTTTATGCATTTACAGACATAGGTCCAAGCGCATACACAGGTATTGTGTGTACCACTGAGATGTTGCAAAGAAAAAATGCTGAGATTTTCACATCTTAGGAGAGGTTTTAACCAGCTCCCAGATGTCAGATGGCAGTTAAAAGGGAACTATACTCATGTTTTTATTCAAATAACTACTCTAAAATTACAAAAGATAAGTACCACCTTTCAGCATGAATAAACTTGAATACATGCTAAAAATAATTCTGCATTAACTCCTGAAGTTACTGCCTTCTGGAAGGTGTAAATGGATAGAGTTTGCTATTAGATGCTTTATATAACCATATGTCAAAAAATTCAATAGAATGAAAATTGCATATCCGAAAAGCGAATCTGCAGCATTTTGAGAAGTAGTTTTACAATTTATTCTTTTTAAAAAAGCAACTCAAGCCTTTTAGCTAAGCCTGAGATCTTTGACATAATTCACTTTTTCACTCTGAGTAGACGGCATCAAAATTTTAGAGGATGGACAAAGAGGACTGAAACATAATTTAGGGATTAGGATACAATTCTCTCACCCTTGCTTACAACATTTTGTATTTCAGAGTGTGAGTAGCCCTGGTGAAATCAATGAACTCGACTGCAGAGTAAGGAACAGCTCGAAACGAGGAAGGCAAGCAGTGTCTGACCCACTATTGAAAAGTAAACTCCAGATTGTGGTTTGAGCTATAACCCAGTGTCCTCCTGGGATTTTTTCTACACATCACACCAGATTTTTTAACCCAGCCAACTGCGTGTTAGATGAACTATTTTCTTGAGCATCTCTGGGCCAAGATTGCCCTGGATGGTGCTAGGAAAAAATTCCTCATCTACCGTACACACTCCTGCTCTTGCACCCTCTCTCACCCCTCACAGCTGACCCTGGGAAGCCCAGACCAGTGGGACCAAGAGGGATCTGGTTATTATCCCTCCATCACAGTGCCGCAGAGTTACCTCCTGGTCGAGGAGCTCCATACTATTCCTTGGTGAGAACAGCACAGGACGTCACCATTTGGCTCTGCTGCCGTGGAAGACACTGAGGCTCCTGCAAGCTCAGAGAGGACTTATTTATTACATGCCAATTATTTCTTATAAATAAGGTTCTCTCAATACAATGTGTGGCAATGGGCAGAAGTACACCGCAGCGAGAGGAAAAATGCAGCAACGCTTCGGCAATTGTTTGGGGGTTTCTTGAGGAAGGGCAGTGCTGGGATGTGTTTGTTTCTCACAACTTGGAGGACAATTTTCATCCTTCAATCAGGCATTAATTTCAGAAAGCGCAGCTGCTGCGATTCACCAGGAGAATATTTGAAACTGTGAATAATAAAATATTTATTAACCCAAGTACAGCAGATTACAGCCTTTTATTCCTACAAGATACAGTGCAGGCAGCTTCTTTCTGTATGCAAGGATGAGTTCTGTAAATCCAAGTAAATCAATATCATAAGCAGGCAAAGCATAATACAAAACGAATTCGTAAGCGCTAAGTAAAGAGTTTAAGAATTATTGCAAAGTGTGACTTCTGAGCATCTAAAACATGGAAGGTTATACCTTACTGTAGCAGAATACTCTAGGACTGATCATTTGGGCTGTATTGTTAAACACATGGTCTATAAATACCTTGACCTTCACTCTGCCACTTCTGTACACATCTTCTTTAGAAAGACACACTTTTTAAAAAATAATGGTATATATTATTATACAATAGTTCTACTTCCCAATAGTATATTGGTATCCAAATTTCAATCTGATAAGTGTGAAATAAGACTCTTTAATGCAATTCAAAGTTCCAATTCAAGGAGAAAATTACACACTGGACCAGCTCCCAGAGAGAGTTTGTAAATTAATTTGGGGTCTCTAAATCACTATGCATGCAAGCTGGTTTTCCAATGCATTACTAGGTTCAACAACATTAAGAATTTTGGAGGAAAACAATTCCCTGTAGAAATCACAGGAGTGGATAGTCTTTCCACCAACTTCAGGCATTTCCCCTAGCACCAAGGCAGGTGCCGAGACGCCCCGTAACCAGGGAAGAGGTTCCTCACAGCTCTGCTGAGCTGTCCTCTCAAGGAGCCCCATTTCCTTGTAGATGAGAGTGCCGTGATCGGTACCTTTGGTTGTGAGTTTCAAACACACAACCTGATAGACAAACTCAAGTCTTTACACGAGTGCTGTGACGCTTAACTAAGACAAGAATTTGAATATGTGTTTGAGGGCTGCAGAGCAAATTTTCAAGACAGGTCAGCAGCCCTCAGGGTCTTTAAAAAGAAATTCTGACTGAAATTGTGACAGTGGAAACAGCCATGTGTTGGGTCTTCTGCAGACTTGCCCCATCCTGCTCACTGTATGGTAGCGTCCAACTCAACATTTATTGTTGGTAGAACAGAATGTCCCAATTTTTCATTACCAAGAGATCTATTCTGTACGTAACCTTACCGATCTCCTTGCTGTAAGTTTGCTCTACTCTGATGACTTCACCCCTCTGGAAGCATAAGTGTCTGCCTCATTTGGACATAAAATACCACACATTGAGAGTAGGAGGATTTTTGAAAGTCCACAGCTTACTCTTCGGTCTCCTGACACGCATCAGAAATTTTCCCCTGACTCCAACAGGAGCAGAGTTAGGCCAGCACAGGCTTCCTTTTGCAGCCAGTCCCCGCAGTCACACATTGGCAAATCATTCTTAGCTGCGGATATTTATGTTTCAAACATCTCCTCTTTTGTCAATGAACATCTTTCAGAGCCAAGCCTTTGCAATGTGGCAAACTTGAATTCAACAAGCAGATTTTAGGAATGTGTTGAAGAGCTAAAAACTATGAGCGAAAAGTTAAGGACCTTTATCTTTGGGAGCAGCCACTTGTCATCATTTTCCTTCTCTCTCCTTACATGTTTTACCAGAGCTGCATGATTTTATGTCTTACATAATATAGACTGGATAATTACCAAACATCCCATATGTTGTAGGTCATTCCCACGGCTGTTGATGCTTAATCTCTTGTCTCCTGTTTCTTCATCAGCAGGCATCCTACCAAGTTTTGATGCACAAAATATATTGGGTAGGGGAAAAGGATTCCTTTTCAATAATAAAAAAGGAAAAAAAAAAAAAAGAGAGAAATGTTTTGAACTAGCAGAGCAAAACATTTTAATTGAGCGGATAGAAGGAATTGGTCCAAAAAAGTATCAAATTCTCTCACGAGATGGCAAAATTCATCCAGCTCTGAATTTGAGGAGTAGATGCTGAGGGCAGGCTGGAATCTGGAACGGAGACAAGAAATTATACAAACAGCAACCGCAGGAGAAGAGGGGGTATTTACATGAGACGCGATAAGAAGCGCAGCGCCCGACAGAGCCATTCACAAGGAAACCATTGCAGGACCATTCGCTAGTGATTGACACTTCAGATCCCGAGGTGAAGAATTCCTGAGGCTCCGACAGTCTCGTGTTTGGGGGGAAGGTAATGAGAGCATTTTGTGAGCAAAGTAGGTCACGGCTCAGCAGGAGAGTCACGTCGTCACATTAAACTATGAAGATGCATAGCTTCCAAGAGGGTTCCTTTTTTCCTGCAGTTACTTTGTTTAGCCAAGTATAATCCATATTTTAAGGAAAACAAGATGGTCGTAATTTATGGGTCACCCCATTGTTCTTGCGAAGGCTTTGTGAAAGAGGAAAGTGATTGCAGTGTCTCACTACAAAAGATGGTGATTTGGGTAAGTAAGCTCAATTGTCTGAACAATATTCTGCAAATGAGTGTAAAAAATTGTATCAGGGAACAAAGCATGAGTCACACAGAATTACTCAATAAGAAACAGCAAGTCAACTTTCATGGGATTTGGGTAATGTGGATATCTCCTGAAGTTACGCTTAGCTGCAGCAGCAGTCATGATGGAGGCAAGACACACACCGCAATAAAAATACCCAGTCGTTTCAAGAGTAATAAGTAGAAAATTTCAGGTGACAAAAACCAAAGCAAAACTCAGTCACATCGTGTTTCTGATAGCTCTCATAAACTCTGCAATGTGAGCCCAGAAATCACCTGAAGAGGTCTGAGGAATGTGATGTTTTGCCCGCTACCCCGTCAGGAACAAGAGACTAATGACAGGAATGATTGAGGCTGAATTTTGACACTTGAGAGTACATAGAGTAGGTGTAGAAAAGATTACAGTTATGCACACAGATGGAAGAAGTAGATCACTTGAGAACAAAGTGTGACAGTATTAAGACAGATAAAGTAATTTATTTTATAGGAAACGATTATACAGTTGAGAATCATGGGGCTTTTTTTTCCATCAGAGTGAAAAGGAAAGAATATCCTATTTTCTTCCACACGATCCACAAGATGTGTCATGTGCTTCTGATGGTGTCAGAGAGAAAGAAAATGGTTTAGAGAGTGGGCGAACATTTGGATTTCTACCTGATTGACAATGTGCAAGTCAGGGAATTGGCCCAGCATCAATGAGTATCTAATTAATTTTGGCAGTAAATACCGCCAACACTACAGGAAAATGGTCATGTAACAGGTTCAGAATCAACACACTGTCCTATATTTGAAGGGCCACCACTGAAATGAATATAATTTTACTAATTGCCTGTCCCAGGCTTCCCCCTGTAGAAGCTGGAACGACTAATAGGTTTAGGAGTAGGTTTTTTCCCAATGACACGATGCACAGACCAGAAACGTTCTGCATCGGGGTACTAATGTTTTTGGCTTCTGCACCAAGTAAAGGCATGCATAAAGCAGGATTCCAACATCAAAAAGGTTCGTATTCCAGCACACTGATGCCAAATCCTCTCTTATAGCCAACCCAGGAGTTTCACATAACTTGAAAGACCAAATCAGAAATTCTATCAGAAGATGCTGGAAGAAAAAAAAAAAAAAAAAAAGAGTCTCTGACAAGCAGCTTGAGGGAACTCAAAATGATTTCAGAAATTAATTGGCTTAGAAGTAATCGGCAATACTGCTTAGGCACTAGGTAAGCAGTTATTTATTTTATAAATTAAGAGCTCAAATGTATGTTAAAAGTGGACAGCAGAATACTTGTACAAAATACATGGGTTTTTTTTCCTGCTAATCTTCCATAACGTTATCTGCAAAACACATCCAGACAGTACAAAGCTACCAGAGCCTTTCGAAGTCTTTTGTATATTCTTCCTCCGCACATTCAAGATAGAGACGGTAAAAGTTGAACAAATCATCAAAAGAAATGTATGTGCCTAAATTCCCTTCGTTTCAGTAGTCTACATATTTTCTGAGGATCTAAGTCCAGAGACAGCAGATGGTCGTTTTTCTCAGATATTTAAGCACCTACACATGCAAATAGGTGCCCAGCAATATTTTCAAGCATGTCCAAACACTTTGCTCTCTAAATAACCATTAAAATTTTTGATGCAACATTTTCATCCTACGAGGTTTTTCGAAAATATCAAAGGGAAAAACACTTCTACGGAAATTTGTCACTAATTGAAGTGATGTGCACCTCCAGGCTGCAGAGTGGGTACCACATAGATCTGCGATATTGCAGCCCAAAGCGATACTAGACAGGGCAAAGCAATGCCAGCGGCTCTAGGAATAACCTGGCACTGGAAGAGTTAAAAACTCCGGTTAAAGCTAAATAAAAACTACAATTATCACTGCCTGTGCGCACAAGGCATCTGCACTCCCGAGGTTCAACAGCCAAATGTCTCCAGCCCTCCCTACTCTCCAGGATCCCCCCAAAATGGATGGGAACACAAAAAATAACACTTGGAAAGGCTGATTTTAAGAAATTCAGCTGAAATTTACCCTATAAACATTCAGCAAAGAGTCTTGAACCACAAAAAGAGAAGACCAAGGCAGCTCGGAGTGGAGCAGACCAGAAATATAAACGCTAAACAAAATTACCAAGATTTATCCCCCTCTTTCTATGAACATGGATTCTGTGTACTTTAACACCAGCAGAGCTCTCTCTTAAAGCAAACAGCCTGTGCTGGGTTTTATTAGGGAGGAACAGGGTGTTACTTTGGTTCTTATAAAGAATATATGTCAAGAAGAATGTACGATATGTTTTGTCCTAGAGACGTTTTAAGGTTCCCAACACTTCAGCAAATTAGTTTACAGCAAAATACAAAGGAAGACTGTCTTGGGGAACAATTGGAGAGTTTTAAAATGAAACAAAAAGTTACAAGGAAAATTCTCTTAACTATAATTCAGAGTTTTGTCTCAAAGGGAATTAACAGAATTTTACGGCTTTGATATTCTAAAGAATGAATTTCTTAACTTCATTAGTCACTTAATTTTAAAAAGGGATTCCATGATAGATAAAACGCCAGCATTTTAAAAGGGACAATCCCTTCTATATTCGTCAGAAGTGCCCTACTGAAGTTCAGGTCAAAAGTTCAGTTAAAGAGATTTTATGGCAGACAATTTGTTATAATTGATGAGCATTCATAATTAATGACTGGCCTGATGTAGCCTTTGAGAAGGATCACAACCTTTTTCTTTAAGATCTCAACATAACGATTTCTCTTTATGATCACAACATTTCCCTCTACTTAAAAATTTAGCGATGGGGTAAACGATAGCAAGAGTTAGATAATTCCGCTATCAACCAAAGTTAGAAGTCCTTTAGCTTGCTGTTCTTGGAGACCGTACTAACTGTACTGATTGTAAAGCATGAATTTAACAACAATACCATACTCCATTTCTCACCAGCATAGGTTCAGAACTAATTAAAATACAACAGGAACGTATTTGCTTCTATCTAGGCAAGGAACATGACCGAGTAACAACATCTTCCCGCATCGACTCAAGAAGCAGCACTTGATAACACTGCTTTCCTCTGCAAAGTTAAGTCAAGTGAAGTTTTATTTTACTAAGAGGGGGGCATTAGTTGTAAATATTTTAAGGGGCTGAGATCTGAGGTATTTCTATTTGCTTTATGCTTCATGCAGTTTTCCTTTTATGAACATTGTTGTAGATGTGAAAAAGATAATACTGTTAGCCTAACTGATACTGCTTTTCAAGCCTTTCAAATTTATTTCTGTGAACTTATGGCAATGAAATTAAAGCCAATTTGTTTGCTCCATGAAAGAGCAATTGTTCCAGAAGCAATAAGATTTTAGATTATTAAAATAACCCTTGTCGCACGCTGACAGATTTTCTTTCTAAGCGTATTCCAGAAGCATAAGTTTCAGACCATCTTTGCTGAGGGCATTTTACAGCTTCCCTGGGCGGTGGCCAGTGACCACCAGGCTGCTGCATACTCGGAGACACGCCACCACCCTATGATGAGACACGTCTCCAAGGCTTCCCAAAGCAAGAGCTCTTCCAGCATGGTGCAGTCCCATCCCATTCGGCAACCACAGGCAGCTCCCTTGCCTTGACTAATAATATAGTCTTAGGTAATGAGAGCCAAAGACCACCAAGCCATCAGAGTTAATGAAGAGGGTGAAGAGGACTTACAAGGTTAAGCCACATTAACAGGAGAACCAAGATGAGTAAGAGTGGTTTCCCTTCCAGCAGACGTTGCTGGCCAGGCTTGTTGCTCGCAGATCTCTTTTCCCATCTCTGCCTGCCAACTGGGCTTTCCTCTTCCTCCTGGCTTATACAAACACACAAATAACCAAAAGCAAACCTTGCTTTCCATAAAGGCCTGACCAGTCACCTCCCCTAGAAACAAGGAGAGGGTGCTCCAAGGTTTATGGGGAGCCTTAGAAATGTGGAACATGAGAAAAAGCGACTGATTTCATCTGACTCAAGTCTGGGTCTGCTCCAGGCAGGGACATTGCATCGTCACTTATATAATTAAATGGAGCCTAAATATAGAGCACTGATAATATACATCAAGTCCTCCTCCAGGATTCAGACTCTGACACAGAAAAAGGAATAAACAGACACAGAAACGTGACATACAGGTCTATGAGCCTTTTTCCACCTTTTGGGGCAAATATGTTCAGTGAACAGAGCAAATCTTTCAGTTCAGTTCTGCTGTAGGAATTGAAACTACAACTTTTCCATTTTCTTGCACATCTGCAGGTGGTTTTGGAGAGCAGAAAAAGAGAAGAGGTTGTTTTTCTTAATAAAGGATTTAATCCAAAAAATTTGAAACAAATCCTTTTGTTCTGCCATCCAACAGATGACTTCAGTTTGGGAGACAAGAGTTCAGCTGACGGAAACCTTGGCTCTGCTGAG
This sequence comes from Dromas ardeola, assembly GCA_013398915.1. Taxonomy (NCBI): domain Eukaryota; kingdom Metazoa; phylum Chordata; class Aves; order Charadriiformes; family Dromadidae; genus Dromas; species Dromas ardeola. The sequence continues at coordinate 224,973 of VYZM01016675.1, read as the reverse complement.
GATTGACCATCCCTTGCTGTGGGCAGGCCACCCACTCCCAGAGGTGCTCCGTGTGTTTTACAGAAGGTTTTGATCTTAACACCAAAAAGACCTTTGAGTTAAAAATAATGAACAATATGATTTGTTGAGTCAGGCTGTTATGAATGACAAATTAGAAATTATAAAACTGTTTTTCTCTACCAAGCAGCACACAAACAATTAAACTCCCCAATTCCCTGACCCGCTGAGGAACACCGTGTTCAATTTTCCTTTAATTTTTTTGCAGTCATGGATGGAAACATGCCTTAAAGCGGTAGCCAGCCACACTGAGAGCCTGGTACTTCCCAAAACAAAGTTTATCTAAAACTCTGAAGTTTTTGCCCAATCTGAGAAGGGTGCTGTGCTCCTCTCTAATTTGATCTGCTGGTCCTATCTCCGAAGGGCACCCAAAGGCCTGCGAGTCAGCCCCGTTTATACAATCGTTGTTTCTCTGAGCTAATGCCGCAAGCACGCTGAGCTCACACCGAGACCAATAACAAATAATCAACCTTGAGCAGTGCGACTGCTTTATTAACCCACGTAAGCAGGGAGGCACACACTCAGCAAACCCCAATGCTGCTCAGAGGCGAGGACGACCTCGCTGGGGCAGAGAGGTTGTGTTAGAGCAACGGGACCAAGGTTTACCTTTCCAGAGAGCGTCCACACCTATTAAGATTTCAGCTCCATCCTTCCCAGGGTTCGGTTTCCTCTTCCACCCTGTTTTAAATGGTTCTTTAATCTTTTTTACAGCATCAGAGCACCTTGCCACCTTCAGTAATTAATCCTCTGGACCCCTGCAGGTAAGGAAGGATTATCAAGTCTATTTTTCAAACCGGGAAGAGGGTTGCAAAATAGACGCCTTGTGGCACAGAACCTGATCAGGGAGATATCCAGGCTTGGCACGTGTGCAGGGAGGCGGGGGTGCCCCTCGTCTGTAAAAGAAACTTCCACATATATGCCCAGGGGATGACCTAGGTTTAATTACTCACCCTCGTTAAATGGTGTTGACTCCCCTCAAAATTTACAATCGATATGGACCTTAAAAAAACCCCACAACAACAACAAAACCCAAAGCCAAAATCAACAATCAGAGAAGAAAGAGGAACCCTGTCTGCCCAACCTGTCATCTGCTGCCTGATAGACACAGCCACAGCCGCCCATCACCGACAGACCATGCCCAGACGCCTGCAAGAAAGGAGGAAAAATTTCTGACACCAGACAGGTGAGTGGTGCAAGCAAGAAGCCATGAACAAAGACAGGCTCTGCTAATAAAAGAACTCTGCGATGATCTGTGAAGCTTCCTGAGCCGTCTTTGTCTCATCCCAAACACTTAATGCTGGCAAAATTAAGGTAGGGAGAAGAGGGCAATGCCAGAGGAAGAGGATTTCTAGCTGAGGGATCAACACTTTCTCAAAAGATGATGGGGAGACCCCAGTCCCTACAATGAAGCTGAAATTATGGTTAAACATGAAGCCTTACAGCATACCAGTGGAACAGGCAGGAGGAGGGTTATATGTACAGGTGGGATGCGTTTTGTGCAGCAGCCTGGAGAAAGACTCACTTTATTCACTTTGAGAAAAGACATGAATCAGAGAGAGATGAAAAGCACTATTCCCCACAGCCTCCCCAAATCCGCTTCTGGTACCCGGAGAGTGTATTCAGGGTTGGACAGGTATTGCCTTTTATTCATATTGCAGGCTGCTAAGGGATTACTAGCACCAAAACCAAAACGTATTCACAACTGAAATCTCACGGTGAGTTATAACACTTAATTCCTTCTTTTCTTAAATAGAATTCAACCCTCAATAATTGGGGTTAAACACTGGGAAGACAGACAATGCCTCCGGCACATAGCCCTGTTAATGCACATACCTCTTCTGGACAGATCTCCCTGGGCAGCAACAGCCTGGACCAGGAACCAGCCCCAGGGAGCACCGTCGTGCTGCAGCAACGGGACTGATACGGTCAGAAGGTGACAGGTCCAGGCAGCCCGCAGAGCAGCTGCATCTGTCTGAGGACCGAGCTGACACACATCAATGACCTGGGCAAAGCCTTTCTCCTTGCCAGAGCCAGGCTGTCGTAGAGCCCAGCACAGCGTCTGCATCCCCATTTGCACCCAGCTCAGCTCGTAAACCAGTACCTCGTGACTAGAAATTGGTTTAAATGTAAAGGAGGTACCAAAGACAACCTTTTTCCACAATTACACCTTTTGCTTTTACTTCCAAAACACTCTTCTTTACATTCAGCATACATGGACATACTGATGCTGCATCCCCTGGAGCATCACTGGACACCGACCCACACACTCCTGGCTGCAGGAAACTCTTTCAAGTTGTGCTTTCCCTTCTGTATACACCAAGCAAGCTATTGCAAAGAGAAAACGTGAGGGTTTTTTTTCAGGACACGGGGAATCCACATATCTACCACACAAGGACACAAACCCTTTCGCTACAGGTGAGCTCCTAGTGCTGCAAACCCCTTTGAAGCCCTACCGAGCTGCTGCAGTACGTGGGATCAGTGATGGGAGGGCAGGGGTGTTGGGATGCTGCCACCATTCACCGAGCGGCCAGAGTTATTTCCCTGCATCCACTTGAGCGGTGGCAAAGCTTACCTGGATAGCAGGAGGTGCAGGATGCTTATTCCCCATCCTCTGATGGAGCACACCTTGGTGAATCGTGGTGCTCCTCACAACCCTGAGAAGAACAAAGGATTCAGATGCAGACTTGATAATACGCAGGCAAGCTCCCTTTTTCACAAACTTCTCTGAAAACTTTGTAAATGCTTCTGCTTCAGCTGGTGCAAACATACCCTGAGAAACCTAGTGTTAGAAGTTAGTTTTAAATAGCACACACAAGCTCTTTTGAAACAAAATATTCTCAAGACGTCTTTTCACTTAGACCAATTTCTTCAGCCATCCAGCCCCATATTTAAGCACCAAAGGCAAGATCCACAGATTAGGTGTCTAGTGCTCAATTTTATGCCCCTGCATTTTAAAATATCGTCCTTAATATCTGATTTTCAGGCACCTGGAAATAAGTATTTTCCTTTGGAGTGATTAAAAAAGGAAATAATCTCTGTATATTATTTTTATTTTATTTCCTTTATATGGCTTTAAGGCTGCTTTTATGCAGCACTGGAAAGTTACAGCCTGTGATTTGTTGCATTCTGGTCTGCTAATAGAAACATCCCCCTGACTGACGCTCACTCCTAAGAGCAGAAGGATCATAACGCAGATTGTAAATGGTTGCATTACTGAGAAAGATAATGTTTCTTTCCACTTTCATTTCCCTCGGTTGATATTTATCGTGGTAGGGGTTGCGTAAGCATATGAGAGAGAGAGACCATGCATTATTTACCAGGCTCCAGCCTTTCATAGTGCGGCTGAACCCCGAGCGGTTCCCACCCGCTAAGATTTGCATCGTGTTTGGTGGTAGCTTGGCTGAAGGATCGTTAAAGCAAATACGATGGCCCTGCCAGCCCGGGAAGCAGCAGCTGAGTGGTGCCGAGGGTCACAGGCTCCGTTTTCCCTTCTTTCTGCTCTGCATAGTTTATGCCACTATTTATTTCGCACTAGGGCAAGACTCAGCTCAGGCCAGAACTGCCACCAAGTCACTGTGACCGTCGATAAATTCCTTGGGGTCAACTGCGACTCCAGGAGGCTCCAACATCTCCGAGATGAAATTTCTTGCTGTTGAATGTAGCTGGGGGAAGACATGCCCATAGGGGAGGGTGAGACTGGAGTAGGTGGAGAGCCCGTGCACCCCCGGGATTGTCCCCATGATGCCACCATGGCTGACAATGCTGACCCAGCTTCCAAACGCGCCAGGAAGTTGCAACACTGAAAAGTTTATTATTGTTAAAGTCCAGCCAGTGTCAGAGGCTCTGCGTTTGTCCTTGCAGCACTACTGCCAGGGCACATTAAAAAAAACAAATGAAAACAAGTTGTTAAATGCTGGAAACCTTAAAAAAAAAAAAAAGAAAAAGAAAACAAGCAACAAAAACAACAAAGCTACTGAATAAGAAATAAGTTAATGAGGAAAAATAACAAGGAACTGAAGACTTTAAATGCTCTTGCAAATTAAGGAGAACAAAGGGAAAGTATCAGCTCTTATTTTTGCAATTAAGGTATTATTTATGGCAATTTAGCTTTTTTAAGATTAAGCCTGGATACAGTGCTGCAGAAAACACATCTGATTTAGTCCCATGGCTTCTCATCTGTTTCTCTATCAGCCTCAGCCAGCCAAAAAGCAGGAGTTGTTTTGTGCGCTCCGGAGCCTGTGTGCACACAGGGTGCTTGTAAAACACCCAGAGGATTTATCCCAGCGCCGGGCGGTTGGACCGTGACCATTAGCAACGGTTCTCAACCCAAAGCGCTAGCACTGGAGCTGAACATCTGTATCTTCGGGGCAGAAAATAAATCTTCCAAGAGCAAGAGATAATATTTTGTAGGAGTAAAAGGGAAAAAAAAAAAAAAAGATTCCGGCTCAGCGTCTGCATGTGAACAGGGGCAGAAAGAGGAGGCTCAGAGGGGGCACCCGTGTTTGCAGGGAAGAGACACGCAGCCACAGAAGGTCGTAGGGAGGCACTGGCCTGGCAGAGCAAACAGCCCGTTTGCCCCCTCCCAGCAAGGAGGTGACTGTCCCAGTGACAGGACCGTCCCATCCACCTCCAGGGACACCTCTGGTGGCTCAGGGGGATGATCCCTGCAGGCTGGAGGGAAGGAGGGAGGTGCAGGATGAGTCCATGGCCACCAAGGAGCAACCCTGACAGAGCCCTTCCTTCCCCACCTCTGCCCAGTTTGAGCCATCAGGCAGAGTGCCACAGGGCTACCAAAACCGGTATTTCTCTGCAAGAGCAAAATGCACCCACAACTACGAAATTCACATGCATCCTCTACAGCGTTTTTCCCCCCTCCTGCACAGCCGGTAACATTTGCAAAGAAGCTGTTTATAACAAACTTTTTGCTCAAGTATGCGAAACATTAAGACTGTCCACACTATTTATAGGACTCGGCCCCCAGATGCCTTCCTGCTTTTCCTACAGACTAATAAAAACAATAAAGTAAATAAATAAAAAAGGACGCAAACTCTGGTTAAACTCAAAAACAGCTCAGGGAAGAGGGAGCCGAAGACGGGATGGTCCTGGGAAGACATCCAGCCTGCCAGACATCTGTGCCGTGCTGCTGCTGCTACTCACAAACTCTCTGATTTCAAGAAGACATGGTAGGTAAAACAGTTGCAAACTATATTAGCTTTTTTTATGACTCTGTTGATTTTTCCAACCCCTGTGCTGGCTGCCTGCCTCCGTGTCCTGTTCTTTGAACCTGCACAGAGCAAATAGGTGTAACTACTGTGGCTCTGCAGGCAAGAGACGTGTCCCCAGGAGGAACAGGGTACAGACAGGGAAAGACCACCCCCCACCCATCCTGGAGAGCAGCGTGTCGAAGAGTCAGGTCACTTGGGCTGAAAAATGGGCAAGGAGTGGGGGGAGGAAGAGAGAGAGAGAAACAAAAA
>VYZM01016675.1:204111-218915 GCA_013398915.1 Dromas ardeola | reverse complement strand
GGGTTAAAAGAAAAGTATTAACGGCGCCTATCTGATGCATGGGAGCGAGAGGCTGAGACAGGGAGCTGGCAAGCAGCCAGCAGCTAATAGCAGCATAAAAGCAATTTGATGAAGGAAAAAAAAAAAAAAGAAAAAATTAACATGCTAATTGTCAGGCTGGAAAGGGTGCTGGGGACCATATAGAAGGAAGAAAGAAGGAAAAAAAAAAAAAAACATTTTCTGATTACTCTAGATTTTAACAATAAAGGTCTGAGGAAGAAAGAAAGGTTTTGAGGCAATTTTCTTCTTTTTGTCCCATTCTCTGCTGCCCTCCCCCAGCTCAGAACCTCTAGCCGGAGCTTCAGGCACTCACAGGGATTCAGCGGAAGATCTCTTCCTTTTTAGCATCGTGTCACTGCCAGATGCACCACGGGCTGCGGAGCCGGTCGGCACCACCACGCACTTCTCCCCTTCCCACGGTGGCAAGTGACACTGCGGTGGAGCTTCTGTCAGGGGGGAAAAAAAGTCACATTTGATAGAACCCTGCACAGTCCCACCTCGCAGCTCAGCTGAACTGAGGGTAGAGAGGTGGTTTCCAAAGAACTGACCCCCCTCCCATTCACAGGGAGGCTTTTTGGTGTTTCTTTTTTGAACAAAGAGACATAGGTAAATTTATTTATTTTTTTAAAAATTCCTTTTTCTCAAAGCAATCGAAAGGAGTGCCTGGAAAGCTCAAGCAGAAAGCTCAGCCTCTTAACGTGGGCTCCGTAGCATGCTGTTAACTGGGATTAAGAAAGTCAACTAATGCTTCACAGCACCGGGATTTCAACAGCACGGAGCCTCCCGACAGCAAATTCAGCGGGATCTCAAAGCAGCAGCTGCCTCTCCTGGCAGATGCCATTTAACCCCGGATTTGTGTGCATCCCACTTCTGAAAACCAGCTGGAAATCCATCGTGCCTTCCCTTCACGGAGAGTGAGCGCCCCTCTGCCCGGCTGCCAGCTCCGGAGCCTTTTCCCATGCAGGTGGAGTGGGGCTCCCAGCAGACTCCCAGGGCTCCCAGTCTGTCCCGCCTGACCAGCGGATGATCCAGCGCTTTTCCCCAAAAGAGTTGTGCTGGGGGAACGAGGGCCAGGACACGAGGTACCTGTATAATTTTTGATTAATATTTGTGGGTGAATGCTGTAAATATGTGCCAAGAAGATTTAAAAGAAAGTCACTGAGCCGTGCAAGTGAATTAATTTGCTTTTAGACAAAATGCGGCTGGTTTTCAGCCTTTTACAAGCAGGAACATTATTCTTTTCCTATGCCAAAGACTGACTGCGCTTGCTCTCCTGCTTGACTTCAACTGTGGAGGAAATTTGAGCAAGAACATGTATAGTGAATTGCTAAATTCAACCAGTGCCACTGAAGCTCACCTAATCATTCAGACCAACACGCCCTACCTGAGCGGCACACCGAGACCCGTGAGCTCCTCCGCTTTTTACATGTCGACAGCCAGGGCGTTAAAAGAAGGGGAAATAAATAAGCCAGACCTGGTGACTTACATCATTCTGTTTTTCTTTCTGCTCTTGACTGTGACATTCATTGTGCTCTTCATAAACTGCCAGCTGAAAAATTCTTTTTTTGCTACTCTTCCTTACGACAGATCGCTCCGAGAAGCGAGGAGCCCGTGGAGGACACAAGCTGTCTGACACTAGCAAGAAACTGTGTCTTACAGCAGTAGCAGGCACCAGAAACCCTGTGCAATAAGGCATTTTTGCCATGTGGCAGTGAACGGATGTGACCCTCTTTAAACAGGCGGCATCGCAGGAAAAGATTGCTGAAAAATATGCTGTATGCAAATCAGAATAGCTGTAAATAAAAAGCTCTGTTATGAACTAAAGAGAGAATGCTTTAGCAAATTTACACAGTTTTGTGCAAAAAAAATTGCCCCATGATTCCAGATTAAGCTCTATATGTATGCAAATGTCATCATCCACCCATTCAGTGTCCATACAAGGATATTTGCATTAACAACAGTCTCCGATTTGGGCATCTGGTGGAGCTTGTTACCCATGTTTATGAAACCATAGCATCAAATGTAAAAAACACGGTATATTTACCTAACGGCTCCAAGCTGTGGGGATGGATATGAGTTTACTTTCCAGACTCACTTCTCTCAATTGCTGCTGAAGCTGCGCGGTAATGCAGCGGGAGTCCTGCCAGGCAGGAGGAGAAAACAAAAAATGGTTATTTAGACTTTTGATTGTGATTCTGTTGAGGGTGGTTTTGATGTTTTACTGCATCATCAAACAGGTTTTAAGTTACCATTTATGTGAAACACTAAATACCTAAGGAATTTGTTTTCAACTTTCTTAAGCTACAAAGGACATTATCTGCCACAGCATGGAACTAAAATAATCAAGATGGGAAGAAGGACGGAGAGAAAATAAATATCATTAATATATGTAAACTAATGAAAGGGGAAAGCAGAGTGCTCCGAGCTCAGCACACGAAGTAGATAACTTCTGAAAGCCATAAAACACAGTTTTATAGCAGTAATTGCTTTAATGCACACTATCCCCACTCCTTGCTCTTTATATAAGTCTACAATTAGCAGCATGCTTTATCAATATGGCAACAGTTTGAGCCAACACTGATCCCTGGCAAAAACCACTGGTTTAAATTATTAGCTATCTGATTTTGTTCTGAAAGCTTCTGCTTAACTTTGTTAGCTGACATGCTATTTTATAGATGCTGATTTTTAATAAACTTGCGGTTACGGCACAATTCCAAATCAAACTACACGAACCCCAGAACCATATTTCTGTATCCCACAAACAGTGGGCAAAGGCCTTTTCGGTTTTTTTTTGTTTTTTTTTTTTTTTTGTTTGTTTGTTTGGTTTTAACCCCAATAGCTCAACATACAATTGGATTGCAGCTATCCAGAAACACAGAGTCGTAAGACCTATTTTTGCCCCAGTTTTTGCTCGTGGATCATCTATCAGAAGAACAGTGTTGAAGTGGTGTCAGATGCTGCACCCCTAAATCCATCCTTAACATGCAGAGTACAGAAGTGCTCTGTGTATATATGTACATAACTTATTTAATCCAAATGAAAGGATTTTACAACGCAGTTACACACACACAGGCTCGCACTCAAACACACAGACAAAATGTGTGTACACGGGAGCCTATTTACAAGCTTTTTTCTTTTTTTTTTTAAACACAGAAATTGCACAGTTGATCACACTTCCATGTCATTGTCTTGGTTACCAAGAGCTTTTATTATGCTCAAGTAAGTTAAACTACTATATAACAGGCTTAAATATTTTATTCCTTGATAGGTGGCCAATTTTTATCTCCTCTGAACCAAATTTCACTGGTGTAATCCCAAGTAATTACTCTAATGTAGAAAGCGAGAATAAATTCAAGTGTGTTTATCTCAGCCCTTTTTGAATAAATCAAGTTTTACCAAATCAGGCATTTCTTATTTATTCTTAAGTAACAACAGCTTGTTTTCAGCTATCAGCCACAATGAGTTTGGTCTAAGAATTTCTGCCTCAGAACCTGATAAAGCATATGTTGCTTTGCACCCTCCTCTACTTTATTTAAATGTTCAAGAATAACCCTGCAATAATCCTATTTTTCTCCACAGCCTGGTAGTTGGAATAATACCCCAAAAGAACCTGTCACACTTAGAGTGCTAGCTGATTTTCTGGGAAAGCTTTTATGCGTGCCCTGCGTTGCTCTCATCAATACCCAGAATCACTTCCATTCCAGAAGAAAGTTCTATTAATGCCATTATAACCGATATATGAAATGTATGTATAGAAAACACCTCATATACTCTATTTCACGAGGCCCAAAATTCAAGCTGACCATAAAATCCACTTCCCAACCACAGGGACCAACGGGCATTCATTCACTTGTTCTAACTGGTTTATTAGGTGCATGACACACGTGGGGTCCCAAACGTATACTCCATCCCTTCCCCTCACCTTCTGCCAGTCGCACTCCTGCCCAGATACAAATACACCATTCACCGTGTCTTTATAGCAAACCCCGCTTTCTCAATGCACCTTTCAAAAAAGCCTCTCGACACCCGCAGCCCGGCAGCAGCCTCCTGCCTGGTGGCTTCCCTTCGAGCCAGACTGGAGGTCGATATGCTAAAACACGAAGGACAAAGTGAAACACCAGAAATCCGGGACATGGTGCTGCGAGAAGTGGGGTGGTCCCAGTTCAGAGAGGCTCTTAATTATATGCTTTGCTTTCAAAGGATGAGTAGCTCCCATAACGCTTTGGAGAGCATCCATACACTTAAAATACACGGCTATGTGCTCTGCTGAATCAGGACCTGGGTGTTAAATAAGGTTTTAACTCTTCTTCCTCTGGGCCAGGGAAACAACTCATCACTACCACCTGGAAGCAGTGAGATCTTCCGCATCAGATGGCACCCTTCCAATGGATTATTATTATTATTATTATATTTCAGTCTATTGGCTTTAATCTCCTAGTCCACAGCTGGTTGTGAACCCAGCTGCCCAAGCTGTTGGCACAGATACTGCCCAGAGGGAGTTTGCCGCAGCGCCGGTACTGAGCAGCCCAGGAGCCGCCGCCAGCACAATGCTCCTCTGCAAGAGCACCCCAAAACTGGGAGCTCACACATCCCATTGCTCTGCCTGAACACCGGGTTTATTAACATTTCGGGGACCCATCTTTCTTCTCGCATTTCCTACCCGTTGGTGGGTTTTGCTATGGGCATTCGCCCTCCCGCATTTCCCTTTGACCCAAAGCAAAAACCAGGAACTGAGCGTTTTCTACACCCCATGCCACATGGCCATCACAACTGACGCCTGGAAAGGACGCATCTGCAGGACTCGCAAGTCTGCCAAACTACACAGCAAGGCAAAAGGCAAAGAATAAATCCCAAGGCCTAAATGTTTCACGTCTATTTGGGATGCGTCAGGCTACTAAATGCCCTGGTGCCGCACAGCAAACCAGAAAGCAAAGCTGCGTTGCGTGATCACACTCTCCAAACCGGTGTCAAACCACAAGAGACACAACGATTTGTAACTGCACTTGCTCTATTGAGTTTTCTTCTAGTAGCATCTTCAAGAGAAATGAAAAGCCCTTATCCCAAGACACCACTTCAAAACAGGAATCACCAAGAGGAAGGCTCCTCCGCAACTCAGCTTTCATTAAGAAAAGAAAGAGAAAAGGCTGAGGACTTAACACCGTTAATGAGCACTAACGAGAGCCAGGGTTTAGTTACATTCCTCCTGAGTTTTTGCTGCCCTTCCAGACTTACAAAGAGTGATTTCAGGGAAGGTCTGGAGAGGCTGAGCAGGGTTTGAGCCTCAATTTCCTAGCAATTTACATCATTGTAAGCTTTTTTCCTCTCTCATTTTTTCCCTCTTCGCAACAGGAAATTCCTCCTTGCCGAGCTGAGGATTTGCCCAGGCAGTGCTTGTAGTAGCCCCGGTGAATAATCTCCGTGGATACAACCTAAACTTGCACTTCCAGGTTTAATATACTATATTTACCTCTAATTTCTTACAGGAAACTTAAGGAGAATTCCTTCTATAAAGATCTTTTAGAGTGCGACCGTTCACCAGAGACATGAAATCTCACCGACCTCAGGAAAACTAGTCTCTATTTGGCTCTTACAGAAAAGAGCTTATTTTGTGTTGTCTCTCAAATTCCTCCAATCCAGCTCTAAAGCCGGTATCACCCACACAGCTCAGAGCTTTCTCGAGAGCCTCATGACTTTGCCGAAAGCAGTTTCTATATCTAAGAGACTTCAGAAAATGAGATTTCACAGGAGCGGCTGGATTACACAGCACTTCTTATTTAGTCCTGGAAATAACTGTATTTTTGCAATAGCAGATGGGCAACTTCAAAAAGAGAATGGAGAAACCTGTTTATAAAGAACAAAACTGCCCTTAGAACAAAAGAGCTGTTAATTTTAAAAGCTGCTTTTTTTTTTTTAACGTTTGATGGAAAGAAGGAGTCGGCATTTATCTTCCCTGTATTTCAAGATCCAAGACTATAACCCTGCTGCACTAACACCACTACCAACACTGGAGTGCGACAAGGGGTAAACCTGTCCCCTCTTCTTTAGTAAAGTCAATGAGCTAAAGGCAAAAAAAAAAAATGCAAAAATTAATATCAAAGTCTGCAGGAAACGTTGCCACTCTCCAACCTGGCGGTCTGGGTTCACCAAGGTGACAGCCCAAAAGGAGCAGGAACACAGAACAGCTGAAGACCCAATAGCTTCCACACCCCAGAACCTCAGTCTCTAAACCCCTCACCTCCGTCTCCGTGGAAGCGAAGCAGCTTTGTAGGGTTTGTGTTGGTGGGAGGGATTTAATAACTAAGTAGACTTATTTCTGAACACGAGTTTGAATTTCATTTTCTTTTACAAGATTAAGACTGAAAAAATAGAGATTTCACATTAATGTGCTCATAAGAACTACCTATCATTTTGTCTTTTACCATGCCATCACCTGTAGCAGGTATGGGCACCTAAAGCATTTCCACGACACTGTTGCTGTTTCTGCAGCCACCACTCACACTGGAGCAGCCGAGCCTCTGGTTTCTCCGAGCACCCCTTTGATGACAGCCAAAACCAACTCATACCTCAGGCCGGAGGCAGGTGGGCTCCAGGTGACGTACAGCAACGCAGCCACCCAGGAGCACCCTCTGGACTTGTTGCCTTACTGCTTTCGTCCCGCTTCTCTTCCCTCCAGCGTAGCACCAGCCAGCACCATTCAAACAGCAATACAGAGAGTTAATCAATTAAATACAGAACAGATTGACCCGGCATAAACCTGCTTTGCATCTGCAGCTGATCTGGCTTGTTAGCAGTTTCCCCACATACATTTAAGGGAAACATTGTGGCTAGCACAGCAAAAATTCTGGATAAAAGAGACTTTAACGTGCTTCTCTGACATGATTTTCTATAGATCCGTGCCTTCATTTCTTGCACTGAAGTGAATGCTTTTAGTGTTCTTCTAGAGCAGAGCTCCTTCCACTGGGCCCTTCACACAGAACTGCTCACTGCGGGATCACCCAGCAGCAACCGCCTGCTCTACACCAGGTGTGACCATCATGCTCAGAAAACAGGACACTGTTGTGATGCTGGCTTCTTGCCATCCTTAGGGGAGCAGATGATTACAGCTCCAGCACGAACTTAAGGTAGTAATGAAAAATACATATATATGTATCTTGCCTGGCAAGATATCTCTGCTGGGATAGATTTCTTGCCTCCAGAGTTTTGGAATGAACTTTCAGATTTTTTTTTTTTCTCCATTTCAAATGTTACTGTTGTTGGTGGCTGCAATGTTTGCTCCAACTGGACCCCCACATGCCCTACAACCACTAGCTGATGAAACTGCAGTCTCAGACTTACCTTTAGAAGCGCATCGCAGGATTAAGAGAATCCCAAGACGGCCATTCCCTTGGGTTTGTACTCAACTAGAGCTAGAAAATGTTGCTTAAATACTTCTAAACACACTTGAACATGGGGCCCTGTAAGGCAGTTAACAAGAACAATGTATCTTAAAACAATTTGATGCAAATTGACTGCAAATTGTAAAACAGCGAAGCACCTATCACACAGATATTGTATGTGTTTGTGCTCAGGCTAAGTTGTCTTTTATTAAGGCTTGTTCACTCTCTTTAATGTGAATGTGCCCCAAGAACTCCATCAGCCAGAGGATTCTTATTCAGAATCTTGAGGTCGAGCCCTTTGATGGTGCTGGACTTCAGAGACCTCTCAGGATGGTTTTAGAGGAAAATACTAAATACTAATATACTAAATATAGAAACGCAGGGCAAAGCCAGACTGCGTGTTTTAATCTTCTTGCAACAAATAGCTAGGACATACTCAATGCACAACATGCCATTTTCCCCAACATGTCTGAAAACCTGGACACACAGTCGCCTTTCACCTGGGCAGGGGATACCACTCAAGGCAAGAGGTAAAAGGGACAGAGACTTCAAAATGATGTTTCTGATCAGGCTAAAGAAGCCTTCTTCCAACTCGCAGGAGCTGGAAAGTCATGGAAAAGAACAACTGAACCAAACATCTGGGAGAAGCAGCAAGACATCAGGACTCACAGTATTGTCCTTCCGGTGACTTTGGTGATGGTTTTATGCTGTGAGGATTAACAGTCGGGTGTTTTTTTTCCAAAAAAAATTTAGTTTCTACTTTTGCTGTTCCCACAGCACAACAGGAATTCTGGGGACAGATGCTAGACAGCCTGCACAAGTCTCATACCTCCACTCTATAGCTTGCGTAGGCGTCATTTTTCAGTCTAGGTAAGCTGCTTTCCAGCATGCAGCTTTCTTCTGCTTCGCTATTAAATTTGTGAGTGGTTGGAGTGAGAATTCACACTACAGAACTCCAGTCAACCATCTTTGCTGCGCCTGTTATGATAAAAATGCAGAGGATGACATTTCTTTACTTCAAAGTTTATACACAGACATCCAACACTAAGGGGAATGATTATTCATCTTGAATGGTACCAACCCAAAGTGCTAACGCTGGCTGACTAAAAAACGCTAATCAGCATAAGCCAATTCTCTCTCCAATACTAATTGAGCATTAAGATCCCAAAGTATCTAAAAGCATTTACATATAACTGAGTGGCTGACAATTCACAGGTACTTCGGGACTTTTTACAAATGCCTCAGTGCACACAGAAGAAGATAGCTTGCTCTGCATCCTAAATCAGAAGATTAACAGTGCTTAAGATTTAAAAGGAAACTAGAGCCAGCGTCATCACTGAGTGCAGTCCAGTGATTTTTTTTTTTTTTTTTTAATGCCAGCAGTGTCTGGAAAACACACGCTCTAAATCACAGAGGCCAAAATACTGAATTTGGCAAGTTAAATGGAATCTGCATTTCCACCAAGTGCTTACTTCGGGAAAGCTATTTGGAAAAGCCTGCTTTACATGCACTGACTTGACACTACAATCACCAATGTCCTCTGACCAGAGCATCTATAGTAAAAGTAATTTCCTAAGTTTTCCTAACTTCTAGGAAACAGTTTTTCTAGATGAGTAGGATTTCTTGGGATGGTGTCAGAGAAGGCACAGTCCTCAGCTAGAAGAGGGCAGGGAGCACTCCAGGACAAGAAGGGCAGATTTCTCTTGGCACAGGATATAGTACACTCAAAGTTTAATCACTTTAAATGCCAGTGAGATATTTACTTTTTTACAGAGCAGTGAACAGAAGTAGCCTCTGACTCATTTAACACACAATGCAGGTTGGAGAGGGGGTGGAAGAGGTGTTTTGCCCACAGCTTTTTTTTTTTCTTCTGAAAAAAACCCCATAAATGAACAATTTCATAGGTTATTTTAGCTAGCTACTCAGAGATATAACCAACAGTTACTATACCTCTAACTTCCCCTGAGAGAAAGACTATTAAGGAAATCTCATAATGATTAAAAACTTTCAGTAAGCAAGGTTTTCGTTTGCTTGTTTGTTTTTCACTTGTATAGAAAGCTACTAATACAAGTCCATATAAAGTTTCTGGAAAGCCAACAAGCCACAGCAACACTTAATGCAAAATGTTACTCACAAATTAGACTATCATCTAGGTAATACTGTCACAGTAAATCTTCTGGGAACTTTACATGGCAATCGTCGTTTTGGAAGGAAAAACATCAAAACAGTATCAGGAGATAGATATATATTAAAAAAGTATTACCTGAGTGATTGGATCCTCCTTTGTACAGTGCAGTTGCACATTCAGAGGAAAAAAGCTGTTATTATTGAGAAGATGAGAGAACTTCACAGAGTATCACTGCAAGGTGGCAGCCTGCTAGCCAAATTAAATCCCAAAGCAGGACGCACAGAAAAGATCAATCACTATCAACACTTTTGTTTCAGTTTTATACTAAAATAATTTGTCCTTTCTGTAGTTCTTACATGGATATCCCTGTGTAATTGGGATTCAGTATTTTTGTACTCATCCTGCCAAAAAAGAGATTTCTTTTAATTTGTGCACACCACCAATTACTATTTCAACCTCTCTTTCTGTAATATCTTGGTAAACAAGACAAAAGTTTTCTCCCCATCAATCTCAAAATTAAGGCTAATAGACAGTAAAAGAACAGCTCACTAAACTTCCCAATTTCCATTTTATTGGAACAGTACTCGAGTGTCAAGAGAGATTGGAACAGCCTTCATTTCAATGAAAAGGCCATTGGTCATCAGTTTAAAGCTCTACACATTCAGACATGATGACAGTTGTTTAAAAAGGTTATGGTCCACCACAATGGCAAAAAAAAAAAAAAAACACACACAACAAAAAAACCAACCACCCCCACCACAATAATCAGAGTGTTGCTGAAGTCACACAGATATGCATTTTTTGTACTACTGATTTAAAAGCTTTTATAAATACCAACAAATTCTTATGGTTTTGTCTGGCTGCATTCTACAACAAGAAAAAAAGAACTCTTAAGTTAGTGAAATGATTTAGTCTCTGCTTCTGAGAACACTGCAGCTTTTGTGTTACCAAAAAGCTACAGAAAAGTATTTTTAAAATTACAAGATCACATTTGTATAAGGAGGAATATGAACATGGTAAGGCATCAGCATACCGAGAGTTACAAGAACTCATAAATCAACCCTTGTGAACAAATATTTGAGACGTACTCTGTTACGGATAAAGGAAATCAGAAAAATCTGTAGGGTTTTTTTTTTTGTTTTGTTTATTGAAATATGAGCAGCAGTATGCAAAAAATATCTTTAAAAACATAACATAGCAAAACCTAATAATTTTAAAATTAAGAAAATAAAAAGATGTTTAGAGTTAAATGAAAAAACTCATCACTAGAACTGTGTTTCCTACAATGTAAACAAAAGCATAAAGGTTATGCTTGCAACAAACACAGAAGCGGGTTTATGGAGCAGCACAATAAAGCAACATTACGTTGTAATCTGATGGTTTGGTCTATTGATTTGAATTCAGAATGGGTTACCTTCCTAAACAGAAACTTCACAACTACAAAAAAAAAAGTTAGCCACACGTTTGTCTTTTGAAGCAAAACATTTAGGAAATGTTTTGGTTTGTTTTGCCCTTTTTTTTTTTCCCCCCAAAAAAACCCATCACTAGCAACACTTTGGGCAACTAAAACAGTATCTTGAAAAAAGTTATTATTTCAAACTATGCAGAAAAGCCTGAAACATTTTAATGTTCTCTAAACTTACACTGCAAGAGTATCTGCCCAAGAATTGACAATTTTCACAGTGTAATAATGCAGAGGGAAAAAAAAAAACATAGCTTCAAGCAAAACCCAAAAGAATTCCAGTATTTTAAACAATTCTATACCGAATCGTAACACATGGGCCGTTTCACCATTCTTTTGATTAATGGGCTATTCTGTTAGATTTGTCTCTCATCAGTCAGTCATACTAGAAAGTTTTATTTTGGTCCTATACATACTATAACCCAGTGTCATCCCTTCATGTACGACTACTTCATGCCTAATGCAATTAAATGAACGTAATAATTACGCAAGGCACTGGATTGACTGCCAGCAAGACTGAAGTCCTCTAAGGAGGAATATCCAAGCTACTATCTTATCTTAGTGACTATGAAAGCAAACCCAGAAAGAACTTCAGTATATGCCTCTTCTAGGCTCTTTGCTGGTATTGCCAAAGCTGTTAGTTAATGCTGTGGTGGATGCAAAGTAGAAAGATGCCCAAAGAGAAGAAAATACTTACACTACAAAAGCCAAAACAGTTTTCACTGAAGAGTAACATTCAGTCTAAGCTGGGCTACACCAGAAAGGCTCCATCTTCCACTACCACACTACTGGCTGATTCAATTTCTCCATGCCTCCATCTAGATCAAGAAGTGACTTATACACAAGCACACTGCAACAGAAGCAGCACTCACTGCTGTCGCTATACTTAAAAAACATCTTTAGGGTCAAACACTGCACAGACCCAATCCACCTGTGCACCAAAATCTGAATTTTGTATCAGCAGCACAGATGAACTAAACATGATTAGGAACACCGTGAACCAGTAGCACACAAAATTTGCTAACTAGAAAGCTCTCAAAAGTCCTACTTAAAAGGAACAGAAAAGTAGAACGTAGACAAATCTTACTGGGTCTGCTCCCGCAAGCCTACCCTGGCACAATCAGCAGTCACAAGGATATCCCCAGCACTGCATACATTACAGTTCAAGAATATGTACAAAAGCAGAATGACAGAGTACTTTAGTACTTAATGACAGCATCAGAAGTGGGTTAACTGGATATTACTGCAAAAATTATGGTTCAGTGCATGGGTAGCCAATTTAACCACAATACTAGCACTAAGCACCAGCTCTGGCTCATGAACACCCACTTCAGCACCCATTCGTGAGTCATTTAGTCGGCCACATCTAAACATACAAGTGAACAGAGATGAAGCCAGGTGAAAAACATTTTGGACCAAGTAAAATCTTGTACCTACAACTGAGATCTTTCCTTAATCCAATGTGCCATGACATTTATTATAAAAGCTAGTCAAGAAAAACAAAAATCCTGTAGTGTGAAATATGCATATTCAGCAACTCAACAAGTCAGGCCCGGGAAGAAGAAAACAAAAGCCTGATCCCGTGGCCAACTGACATCGCATCTTATTTGATCAAAAGAACCATCTGTGGGTTGCCGTTCCAAAGAATGAAAGAGAAGACCCGAAAGGTGAGTGGCAAATAATGTTATTCCCCTTCTCCTGAAGATGCACTTGTTTGTTTTTAAACACACTTGAGAAACTGCTTAAAAAAACCCCGAAACAAAAAAAAAAAACAACCCAAAACACCAAGTAATACAGAAATTCCTGTACAAGAGAACGTTAGGGTTCTGCAGAAGTGTTACAGTTTATTCCTTTAAGGCATTTCATAAGAAACATTTTAATGACACGTAAACAATTTTATTCCTTTAAGATCATTTGTTACTTAGGTACCATATGATGCATGATTTCCACATTTGAGCAGAAACTGTCATTTGATAGAAGACACAAGAACTTGTGTAAGCAACCAATGTCACAGGACTGCAGTAATTAACTGCAACACATCTTTTAATAAGTATTTGCATTCTAGAGTTTTCAGCCTCTCCCCCAAACACCGAACCCTTTTCTGAAGAGGTATTCGGCAAAGAGAAAAAGGAGGGTGAGAAGTTAAAAAATACAATAGGTTTTTTTTCTGCATGCAAAGAAATTTTGTATATAATTCACTTCTAATTCCCTTAGAATATTTCTTTCAGCCTTCTTTTTTATTACTTAAAGGGAAAAAATACACATACGTTATTTAACTGATTTCTTTTAGTGTTTAGTAGTGTTTAAATTCTCTACCGAGTAATACAACAGCACAGGCAACAGGATTCCTTACATGTGAGAGAAATTTCATTGTCATATTAATGCAGTCCTTCAATCCCATAAAGCTGCCAACTACAGTTACGAGTCTTCTGATTGAACACCTGCCATCAGAGACAGGATCAAGACCACTGTTTCATGTAGGCTACAAAGAAGTGATTACTTTTGGTCATTACCAACAGGTCTGTATTAAATTACATGATCTGGAAATAAAAGCTTCTGCATTCAGTAACTAATTTGCTAAGCCACTCACAGTCTTCAAAGAGACTCAAACTCATACTGAAAGTGAATTAAATACAGTGTAATCACTAATACTGTGTAATGTCTACTGAGAGATTAAAGAGGCCTAACACAGATCAATTCCAGACAGGTAAAATAAACAGCTAGAACACCAAAAAGAAAACAAACAAAAAAAACTTATTCCTTCCAAAAAGTAGTAAGCACTGCCATTTACAAATAGTAGTGTTTATGTTAAAATAGAGAAGGGTACCTAAAAAGAAATAGCCTTGGCAACCAAATCCGAACGGCATGAGTGTAAATCAAAGCAAAACAAGAATTACTACTCCAGAAATGTGCAAGATGTTTACCTTGTATCAATTACTATTTAAAACGGTGGTTAAAAGAGATATTACAAAACTGAAGTGGGAAAAGGCTACAAACCGCTATTTTGCATTAATATACAGTGTGTTTATGACAGCATTTTCCAATAGACAATACAAGTGTTTTTACACCACTCCAATATTCGTAAAAAGTATATTTCATGTGTACACTTAGGAAAAAAAATCACATTGTTCAATCTGAGGCAAATTAGCCGTAATAAAGTCTAATTTTGCTTATAACAGATGTCAACCTTAAGATGTTAAGCAACTATGCTAAAAATACAGCTTGCAAGCTGGAGCTGCACATGTTCAAACAGTTTCATAAACGTTAAAAAAAAATCCCAAACTATGATATGTATTTATTTTCTGAAGTCAGTCTTCAAATTCTTGTCCCTACAGGACAAAACGAAAAAAAATTTCCAGTTAAGACATATGCCTGTTTAAGTTCTAGGGGAAGGAGGGGAAAAGTGTTCTGAATTTTTCAATAGACTTTTTTCCCTTAGGGCTCAACCGTCACTTAAGCATCACAAGAACAAATTGAAATGTAAAACTGATTGGCTATACACAATGGAATTGGTCACAAAGGGATTTTAAAAAAAAAAAGTTAAACCATAAGATCCATTCTCCATATAGCTCACAGTATCCACACTGAAGTTTCTCTAGAATTAGATTAAGTTCGCTAAAAATACCGCTGAAGATAGAATTTCAGCACTATGAAACAGATGAGATGGGATTAAGAGGAGAACCCATTTGTGTAAGTACTTTATCCAGCCACTGCAGAGGCCCGTGAAGATGAATTTCTATCCAGCATGGGGTGCTCGTGACATCTTGTCGGTGATACTCAGCTCCCCAGCCCTAAAAAA
>VYZM01016675.1:186555-204092 GCA_013398915.1 Dromas ardeola | reverse complement strand
AAAAAGAAGAAGAAAATCTTATCAATCAAGTTGAGAACATGCTTGTCTTTCAAAATAACTGTACCAACAAGAAGCAGGAAATCATGTTCTAAGATCTGAAGGTAAGTCACAATCTAGCAACACTTCTCATCTAAAGGAAAAAAACCTGAGGCTGGGAAGCAGTGGGAGGGAAGCTACACCTGGAAGCCTGAGTCAAGTCGTGTCTGCTACAGACTTGGCGTGACTACCCGAGCTCCTCTGTGAGAATGACTTCTGGCTACAGCCACATCTCTCTTCTGTTTCTCCCTCCTCCTATCCTCCACACTCTCAAACTGGGCAGTGTTTATCACAATTGACAAAAAAAACCAAGACATCTTTTCAACAAGATGCAAAAAAACCCTGGATGGCCCAAGTCTAGACTCCATGCAAGATCTGAAATGGACAGCATCTTGATTTAATAATGTTGAGAAGACAATACTGTGAGAATAACAGCACAGTGTGATTCAGAAATTCAAGTCATGTCTTTTTTCCATAATCAATTTTTTAAAACCCAATATTAATATCTTTGAAGGAGTTGCAATTTTTTCTGCAATCACTTATGCTCCTTCTCACATTCTTTTAGTGGTCTTGTTTGTTCCTTTGTATTTAGAGCATGAGCTCCAATCTTCTTTGATAAAATTATAGCAACCACAATGATTAAATCCCTGTCCTGAAGTAACTAAATACATAGCCAACATTCAATACAGCAATCTGTGCTCTTCCTTTCTTGCATAGATTTCCTTCTCCCCAAGTTAACCATTTTCAGCATACTTATCATTGATAAGAACCACATCAGATGACAATAGCTTTGCCACATTCTTACAGTGCTAATGTAATTACTGCTGAATACCCAAATCCACAGTAAATTTAAATGCACTCAAAATAATTTGTTTACCTTTACAAAACTCATTCGAATGGTGCACATTTTGGTGAGCTCATATACTGCTTCAAATCCATGGTTGACAGACTGAGCTAAAAGCTGAGCGAACTCCTGATTGTTAAAAATTTTCAGACTGCATCCACTAGGAATCTTGCATACAGTTGTTGGATGGAAGCCGTGGTGGTAGTTGCAGTTCCTGCTCTGTACAAATATGCTGCTATCACTTAAACACTCAGCATAGACTTCCCCACCAACATAGTAGAGATGAACTCCTTGAAAACAAAGATAAAAACGTTTCAAATTACTTGTATTTCCAAAAATATAGTACTTAATACAATCCCCTTGAAATCAGAGACAGCAAATTTTCTGTTTGAGGACAGAAAAGCTCTTTTGGCCACACTATAACATACTTTCTCATTTCAAAATACAGTAGGCTTCATTATACATCAGCCACTAGATGTCCCTCTCTCATCAATTACAGAATAGAATGAAAATACTTCCACACATCAACAGTTACTTCAATCTATTCTCCTAGAGAACTTATGTGGATTTTAAAACTCCAGTTTTATAAAACTGGTAGCTTCCGTCTATGGCAATTCCAACAGAAATAAACGCATCCTGGGAGAAGGGGCAGTGATAGACATGAATGAGAAAGTATATCTATAGCCTGCTCTGATCTTCAATGTATTTTTATCAAGCAGAAAGAGAGGCAAGTTCAATTAGTTGCACAACTTAAATACCACCAGTTTTTACAGAACTTAAAATCAACAATGCCCCTAAGATTTATCACATCTCCCTGGATTCAGCTACATACTGAACAGCACTGTAAGTCCTATCCTCCCTTTACGTTCTGAAGCCTGTATAACACTACTACTGACTAAAAATTAATGTATAAAAGCTGCTGATCCTGTCAGTATTCTCACTGCTACTTCAGTTGAGATACCTTCCTTATCCCAGATCTCCCTTTCCCCCACCCACCACTGTTACACGGACGGGATACAGTTCAGTTTAAGTTTTCCTTGCAATACCCTGGGAATCCACTGCAGACTATCCCATGGTTTGCCAGATGAGGCTGCAGCAAGTCAACAGATGCAAGTTAATCTTTCAGACAGCAGCAACCATTGTGAACATTGCTAGAGCCACTTGGGACTAAGGTAGGATGAAGGTTACACAGAGGACCTTCATCAACTACAAGCAGCTATCAGAAAATTTGGGGTGGGCACGAATGCATTTTCACAACACAACCCTATTCATTTAAAAAAGACAGAGACCACCACTTGCTACCCAAGTTCTTTTGGGTAAAGACCTTCAGAAAGATTTCTGAAGTGGGGAGATGGGTAATAGAACACTCTGAGAAGAACACAGATACTTCAAAAACAATCCAATGCACAATCACAAGTCACTTTTGCTTGCAATGTAACACTTCTACAGAAAAAAACTTAGCAAATAGGTTTGGGTAACTTCGAGGAGGCAAAAAAACAAGGCCTTCCCAAAAAGCCATAAATAAATAGTATTTTATCCCAAAACAATCTTAATTGTTCTCAGAACTGTTACCATAAAGCAAAGCTTTAGTTTAATAATTAGTATTAGAGATGTAGACATTTTAAAGCTCACTGCAGTCAATGCTGCTCTACAACATGATGTTAGATCTTTTTACGTTTCTGACCTTAGGCGGATGCGCATCGAAAGGGGTAAGTCAAAACAAAAGAACCTGACAAACCACCCACGCCCCAGAAATGATTTGCTCCCCCTTAGTAACAATAAATTTTCTTGACGTTCAACAGAATTGCAGAGACAAGTTTCCAACAGATATTAATGTATCTCGTGGTCTCCAGAGAATCTGCAAAATTTTGCCATATTCATAGCAGTTTCTAATTAAAAGACTGATAAGGGACAGGATAGGTCTTGAAGAGATACTCCAAGCAACAGTGACTTTCATTTAAAAAAAAAAAACAAAACCAAAACAACTCAAGACCAACTGTACCAATTGCTTTTAGGTGTTAAAAAGGCCTCTAGATACGTGCAATAGAAATGGGATTCTCTTCTCAGAACTGACTTAGTTACAAAAAAGGAGATATTCAGAAAACGAGTGCTGCGTTTTAAGGTAATCCAAGCACATTCCACCAAAGATGAAAACCGTACATCTGTATGTGCTATCAGCCAAACAGCAGGGGAAAACTAGAAGATCTTGCAAAACCTGCTGTCTCCAGGAGTCCCTCCCACACACATACACACCCCATGGATTCACTCAAACAAATGAGCCCTTGCAGTTTTTGCATTAGCACTTCAAAGTCCTGCTGCCAACTCATGCAAGATATTTGAACATACTGTAGACAGCAGCATAATACCTTGCATGAACAACAAAATAAAAAAATATCTTTGATATACTGTAAAGTAGTATGAAGAATTTGATTTAAGAAACAGATATATAACATAGAATATCAGAAGTCCTGCAATATGTTTCTTGGTGCTGAAACACAAAATTCTACATACAGACTATCATTAACCATAGCAAGCAAGTCCCTATAACAATATAGTTTGGTAAGGAATATGTAATATTTAATCTTTTAAATTAGTGCCGAAGAAAAACGTATGCAATTCCTAGACTAATTAGAATCAAACTATGCCTAAGTGGTCTTCAGATACTGGAGAGGCAGATAACATATCACGGATTACTTCTACTATTCTTATCTGAGACGAATCATTGTTGTAGTATAAAGGAGTTGAAATAAAAACAAGGACTTAGCTTCTTAATAATGCGTAACACAGCTAAGCTTTACCTTTTCCAATATGTCGTCTAGTGTTCTCAATTGTTGAGTTGCGATTAACATTTGAGAGCAAACCTAAGCAGAACCTGTTTTTATTATTGGAGGGATCTGTAAACCCATCTACTAAGACACTTGTAGAAGATGCATGAAAAGCCTCCCCAACACGATTATTTAATTCATAATACACAATCGAACACCAGTGTTTGGGTTCTTCATAGGCAACGGGCTGAACATCTGAAAATAAGCAAAATGGAAATAATGGTTTACAAACATGCTAAAATACTGCATCTAAAACTGTAAAGCAGTTGATATTTCAAAATATCAACAGATAACTAGAAGGTTAGTTAACAGTTATGAAACAGTCCTAGTTAAGATCTTAATGATTTTTAATTTCATGCATTTTAGTTAGTCCATGGATTTTATAATCATTTTCCTATTTTAAGCCTGATATCAAACAAAAGAATTGGTACTCAATTTTCAGAGCCTTTGTGCATCTACAACTCCTACAGCAGGCAAAGGTAGCACAAAAGACTAATTCTGAGAAATGAAAAAAGTTCAACTTATTGTAAGCCATACTGTGCACCTGAGGCTTCAAAAGCAAGAGATGCAAATAAGCAAGGCAAGTTTTATTTCTCAATTCTTTCTGTTACAGCCCCACTTTGCCCTGAAGGACTGCTTCCATTTACCAACACAGTTTACTGCGCCATTTGAAGTTACTCATTCAATTTGTTCATGAGTTTTAAGAAGCCAAACTATGTAAATTTTGCACCATACTATACAACTTACCTCTGGTAGATATATTTGGCATGATTTGAGGGATCATTGTATTGCTTGTGTCCATAGACTGAGAATTATCCTGCCCCATTTGATCATCAGGGGGCATATATGCAGGAGGTGGAGTATCAGCTACAAACATAAAATATAAGAATAAACCTCAACAATTTACAATATTTATTTATTCATTCTACAGTTGTAAACACACAAAAATACTTTTGAACAGGAGATGTTAAAGCATTTGGACCCATTTTCAAAGTAACCTGAAGACAACCCAGACAACTGTCTTTACAGTAACCTCCTTCAATAGTTGGATTCTTACCTATAGGATCAACAAGACTGGACACTTGAGGAAAACTAAGAGATGTGTTTATTTTTTTTGCCTTTTTTCTTTAAAAACTGCACTTCTGCAGCTGGGCAAGATGACTATAGTTCCCACCTCCCCCCCAAATCATTAGCTTTCTTGACTACTCTCTTCTCCATATTTAGAAAGAAAGAAGTAGTAGAAGAAATAACTTTATTTGCCATAGCACAACGAATGCCTAAACCAATTTTTTTTTTTTCTGCCTCTGTAGGTTGAGTTCATTATAAAAGTGGGGATCTCTGCATGCGTCCATTCAGCACAGTAGTCAGTGTACCAACACACTATTTCAGAAATTCCCTCCAGATACCATGAATGCATCCATCCCAGTCCTTATCCAAGAGGGATACCCCACTGAATGGACACTCTTTCTGCAGCACTAGGCAGCCAGAAAGAACAAAGATGAGGCCACTGGAAAAATTCTTTAATGCGTTAATTTCTTGTGTTTATAAACCACACCAACAAGGCTTCTTTCCTTTGCCCCATCAATTGTTGTTTTTTCCCCTATTTTCACCCAAATCAGTTAAGTACCTATCAAAAGCTTGCTCTACTTTTTTCCAGTTATGTACCACATGTAAGCATCTTTTTTTGGAGAAAGACATCAATAAACTTCTTGCGCAGCCTCTTACACCTGCTTTCTTTTCATTGCTAGATATTCTTCTGAAGTACGTATCAGTTATTCTACATTGAAGCTGTGCAAAATAACTCACCGCTATTGTATCAGTGACAAAAACACACTTGGAAATATAGAAGTATAACAAATAACTCTGACCAATGACAAAACTAGAGAGAAACCCTCCTAAAATGCAAATAGAAAAGTAACTTATTGCAAGTATCACAAATTCCTAAGGTATTAAGTCACAGCAGCATGTGACATTTCAATTATTTTTATTAAATTGACATTTAGGCTGTACTTACCTGGTAGCTGAAATGGACTAGATGGTCCAGAGCTAGCTGGGGAGCTTGGGTAAGTGCTGCTGGCCGGAGAAGGTGGATAGGGACTGTTTGGCGAAATGGAAAATGGAGTGCTGTTGGGCTGCTGGAAAGAATCTGGAAATGTTGCGTTGTGTGGCATATGTGGTTCATTGTGGCTTAGGTTCCTGAACTGAACTAGTAGACTGTGCTGTGGATTGAATTCACTATGTCTAGGCACTAACACTGGAGGTAGAACTAGAAGAAAACAAACAAAAAAAAGTTTTAGATTAAAAACTGAGATAAAAGGAAAGAGACACAAATAATGCACTCATCATGAAAACCTCGACACTATCTGGAGTGGAAACAGGAGCAGGGGATTCATCTGTCATGCCTTTGCCCCATCCTCTCTCCTTCATTTTTTTCCATTACACTTCATGGAAGACTCAAACTTTACTCTCACAAAATCAGAGCAGAAATGCACTTATCTTTCATGCAAACGGAAGCAGACCTTTTCTAAAAAAAAAAAAAATAAAACCAAACAGTCCACATGTGGCACGTACCAAAGTACTGATTTAGAAGTGCAAAACTCACGTATGCGTACATTATCACATCAGTAAAAATGGAAATACAATCTATATTACTGTAGTCACACTATATAGTTACATATAGTCCTTTCCACTGAAGACAAACAAAATCTCTATTACAATATACAAATATTTCTAAACTGGAGTTTTAACTTTTAAATTCAAGAGTGCTGGAGTCTGGAATTCAAGTGCTACAGCAGAGCACTTGAGCACTACAACTGGTTGCAGCAGAGTTACAACCATTTTGTGGAACAACGGAAGCAACTTTTCACTATACTTCCCAGAGCAACGTAATTCATCTCTCCCACTCATAACCACAATCCTCCTCACCTTCTCCCATGGCAACATGCCTTAACAGCAGACTTGCTACCTGACACAAATGTGGTATGTACCTTGCTCTAACGGATCATCACTCTTGGTTCTGTGCAGCTCTGCTGCCTGCTAATGGGAAATCAAGTGGGGAATGCTGCACACTAGAATTATTATTTTTTTTTTTTAATCTCCTCAATTCACGTCCCTCACTGATGAAATACTGAGCCCCTGAAAGAAGGCTACCAACCTCCTTGCAAGGACTGAGGTTTCTAAACAAGTTTCTCAAAGAACCAAGTCTTTTGTTTACCAGTTTCCTATTTTCTTATAAATGAGGATTTTGCCACTAACTTTTAAGGGTAGCAGGCTTAAAAGATCTGTGGGAAAAGTGTGATTTACCACAAAGAAAAAAAGCTAGTACAGAATGGACAACAAACCTCCCCCAAAACCCCACCAGAAAAATACACTTTGAACATTCCTCTTCCAAACTCCCCCATAGACCAAGTGTACTTTGTTATACAGGACTGGAGGAGGGAATGAACAAGGGTGGTTCCTGGAGATTCTGTTCAGTTTTTAGACAGCCGTGTTCAAACATACCTGGGCTCTCCACCCTCTTATAGTGGTATGGATTGATGCAGACTTCCTTCTGTTTAGATCCAAAAGGAAATTCACAAATATCCAATGGCTTCAGCTCATGATGGCTTTGTAGATCAGGCCAACGCCAAACACGACAGTAAATTACATGGGGAAGACCTTTTCTGTGAGAAACCTGGAGTCGTCCATCTAAAGAACGAGGAATAGTAACACACTTGCTGGGCTGTCCTGGACTGCTCAAGGCTTTCTCCAGTTCTTCCATAGCACCCTTTTTCTTTTTCAGCTTTTTTACCAAAGCATCAACAGCTTTTTCTGCCCATTTTTCCTCTTCATCTCCTTGTTTCCAGCCCAACAGACGCTTTACAGCTGGGCTAGTAAAGGAGAACAAACTGGCCATTGACGTCATTTGACACAAGTCTTCAAAAGGGTTTGTTGGGTTTTGTCTGTTGGGGTTTTTTTTGTTTATTTGTTTTTTCAAATAAATGTCAGTGTATACCAAAAGCAGTTACTGCCACCGATGAGCTGTGTTATTTCTTGGAGGCCGACAAATGAACATATAGATGTCAGTGATGAAGTCTTCGCATCAAAAATAACGATCAATTCCTCCAATTTAGTTCTATTAAAAAGAGAAGTTAACAAATAATTAGTAAACAAGTAAAGAATGTGGTAAAACAAAAAGGCAGATATTAAAAGAATTCCTGTTTCAACCCTAGCATTGCACCTGATCGTTTCAAAACAAAATCCCAGAAATACTAGGACCTCAACCCAAAGCTAAATAAAGTAAAAAGTGATCAGAGGCCCCAGTTCTTGCATTACTGATTAGTAGGAAAAAGGACAGTCAAGGGACCAAAGAGACAGCACAGTTTCTGTTAACAAGGTTCCTTAAATCCGTGAGTTTCCTTCAGAAGACAGGCCTGGGGGAAACGCTTTAAGACTGGTATTATGTCCCTGTCACAGTGTTTCACCAGAAGACTTAAACTTGCTATGAAGAAACAGGGAAGAGGCATGGCGGAACCAGTAGTTCCATAGCTAGTACTGCATAGAAGAAGTAGCGAGCTTCTTAAATGAATCTTTATTTCCCAAAAGGAGAAAATACTAAAGCATCTACTTGCTCTTGAGCTCTCATTAGGTAACCATGTTTTTTGAAGAGTATTAAAAAAACGCGGAAGAAACTGTAGATAACTAAAAGAAAAACAAAAACACGTAAAAGAAAAACCCAATAAAAACCTCAAACCAGCCCCTCCCCAGACACTCAGAAAGGTGGTCAACCTTTTCAGCTGTGGCTATTTTTATGCTGCACTTCCTTATATCTTTTAAGATGAATATTTGAAGCGCTGGATATTTTTAGCCTTTGTCCAAAAAAAAAAAAAGTTTTCTTTTCCACAGAAAAAGACAGGGGGAGGGGGGAGGAAGGCATGGCGGAGTAAGCACTAGAAATGTGACCTTTACTACAAACTGCCTCAGAAAAGAGAGGAGCAGAACATTGTGCAGCTCAAACTGGCTCATGAATGGTGGTGTTTTCTACCACTCACCAGCTCTAATGCAAATCCTTCCCCCCTCCAATTTAAGGAGTAACGATGACAAGAGGAAATGATGTGCTGTGGCAACGAACTGATAAGAACTTGTAAAATCCCTTGTGAATACTAAATAAGCAAGTATAGACAATGAGCAGCTGGCAAAAAGCAAGAGCAGAGCTAAGAGAAAGGATGTCAATAACAAAAGATGCTTCCTTTCTTGCTACAGAGACTGCCAAACAACATTGTCTCTCAACTTTTGATAAACCATGGTGAATTAGAACACCTAACATACCCTGAGACATCAAATCTGCACATAAGAGAAAAAGGTGTGTGTGTGGGGAAAGCAAGATTCAAGTACCTCTGTGTTGCTTCTCTTAGATTGCTACCTTTAATCAAGGGGATCTTTTTTCCTCCCATCTTTGATTAACTAAAAAGTCATCTGATAAGGCTTTTCTAAGTGTCTAAGCACATTTACAAGCTCACTCAGATACACGGATGGGTACTTATAACAGACCCATATATTAAGCATCACCAGTGAAAGATACAGCAAACATCTCTAGACAAAGCATTCCACATGTAATCATCCCGGATTTTCTACTGAGGGGGTGGAAGGTAAGGAAAGGAGGGAACAAACCCAAGGACACTTGGCTACAATGAAGAGTGTAAGTTTAAAAAAAAAAAACAACCAAACTTATAAACATCCTTTACAAGGGAAAAAATCTATTTATTTTACAAAGTCGTTTAATAACACTGGTGATGCTTTGATTATTCATCTTTGTTTAAATAATATGGAAAAAACTGGGAAAAGCAAAAAAACCCAGAAAAACTGAAGATCTTTCTTCCTAAGCTCTCATAAAAAACAAAATGAAAAAAAATAATTAGAAGAACAAAAAGTCTCTCACTATTTCAAAAAGTCCTTAGAAGAGAGCACTGCAAAAAGAAAAGGAAAAAAAAACATTATGTATCTCCTTATTTCTTCAGAAATAAGGACATGTCTGCACTTTAAGTATAAATTTAGTTCTCCAGAACTATTACACATGACAACTTTTGCACCCTTCAAAGTAACAGGAAATACATAAAGGGAGATAAACTTGGCCAAGAACACAGACTAAATTTATTCTTTTACTGAGGATAAAAGTTTAGTGTTCTAAAAAGTAAAAGCTGTTTACAGTCACAATTAACTTCCAAGCCTTGTGTACATTCAATAGCTGTAAGATATCAGCAGCTGCTCACACCCCTAAAAAAGGAAATGAACCCACCTAGAATCTCAGAGCAGCAAGAAGACAATTAAAAAGTTCTATTTCTGTTTCTCAGCTATGCTTTCAAAGAATCTTAAGAATCATCAAGGCAGAACATGCACCAGAAAGTCCTATACTTAAGGCAAGCCCGTAAGAGATTTCAAGAATTGTCTCTTGGCTGTTGCCACTCTGATCTATTCCATTACAGCTGTCCCATCTATATAATGCAATCAAGTTTACAGCTCTGTGATGCTATTCTATGATAATTTATAATTTTNTTATTTTTTAATAACTCTGAAACCTTTCCAGCATTTTTAGTTTGTTTTTGTTCTTTTTTTTTTTTTTTTTTTAAAAAAGTGTTTCGCATACAGTAACATGCAGCAACTAAGAATGAAATTTTACTGGTTGTGTATCATTTCAACATCATTTACCCACAAGTATGCTCATGGAATAAACAACCTAACTAAAAGCAAAGAAAGTTGGAACAGTTCTACTAAAATGATGCTTTGCAGTAAGTTGTATTTGTAGGGCAAGTATCAAGAGAATTTTGATAAATGACTGTTGTATAAACTATGATTTTAGAAATAATCTGCTTGGAGTAAGTAACATATTTAGCTCTAAAAACTTTACATTATTCTGAATACCTATCGACAAAAGCAAAACCTAGTAGAACAAGTATTCCAGACGCATCGTAATAGATTTGATCAAAACTGTTTCAACTTCTTTAAAAGTTTCCATATACATGCTTGGACTGTAACCACTGAAAAATGAGACTGTTGAAGTTCAAAACTTTAATAGCATTTACTGTAAATCCATTCTGGCCACCCATGAGGATTTCAAGACTCTTCTGCTGAAGTGTATTTTTACCTGTTCAAGAACAGCAAGGACAAAAAAGAAACCCTGCAACAAACTGATAGGCTTTGAGAGGTACAAATGGCACCAGATTTATCTCATTATAGGCCTTTCGTAAATTCATTCTAGGAGGCAAAAATACTGAAGGCTTACAGCTTTTCCTTTTTCTTAAGAAAACAAGGTAGTATTAAAAAAGCTTCATGAATTATTTGTTGACTAAAAATGTTCCTTTCTTTGAAGCCATTTAAGGTCACAAAGAAGTAGGTTCAGGCATTTATGTAGAAACCAAACATTTTAACATAGAAACTGCAACTCTTGTAGGGTTTTAAGATGTCTGAATGAATGGCATAAACCACATTTAGAACATTTACTTGCATTTAACATAATTTCAGCATCTAATTTTTGAAAGGTTTCTAAGTAATCATGACATCTGCTAGGAACAGCTTCACCAGATCATGTATATTTACAATCAATTTCTTCCGAGGCTTTGAAAGTGCATGTTATGAGCTGTGATTGCGGTACAACAGTGCATCACTGTAAGATCTGAGCACAGAAACAAATGCTTTAAGAGCCACGTTTTCATTCCTAGTGTTGCACAAATTACTGCACCTCTAGATGCAGCTGGTAACAACTATCATGAGAAAAAAAAGCTTTCTTAAATTTTCTTCAGAGGCAGAGGTTCTATTATCCATTACCTTCTTTTATTGAATAACTTTTCAGCTGAGCTACAAGAGAACATCGGCTGAAAAACGTGTTATTACAGTAAAAAAATCAGTTACAAACGCTCTGTAAAGAGCATTGCATGGGGTAGCACGAGGGGGCTTTTAATGGGTGAATATAAAAGGAAGTAATGGCTGTATCAAAATTAGACTTTGAGGCAGGCATTATTTAGACATTTAAAGTTCTTGTTAATGACTACAGCAAACGAAAGGAAACTAGTTGTGTGAACAGGTCCATTGTTTGAACCCCTTCTTAATATCTCATCACGCCAACTAGATATAAACAAAGTTGGTTAACAGCAGAACTTACAAACCACATTTAATTTGTAAAGATGGGAGAAATAAACTATCTTTCATCTACCATCACAAATACTAAGCAACTCAACTACCTTTTGGTTCCTCTTCTGAGATTTTCTTAGCCTACTATATTAAAATACCAAGTTTAGCATATTAATTTGATTCACTACCAAGGAATCTTCTGGCTCTAAGGGCCTGACCGGGACTCACAGCAGATCAGAGCAATATAAACTTAGGTACGGTGTATTTATTTTAACGAGAGGCATTTTTTATGTAACATGTTCTGCCATCGATTCCAAACTAATTACCTAATTACCTAATAACTAATTTAAATTACCATTAACCAAGCAACCCATCACCCCAAGCAGCATGTCAATGAACGATGCTTTTCACAAGCATAAGAATAAAACGAGTAACAACTACATGGTCCTCATCCTTTCCTGATGCCAATACTACGCTTGTATTGCAAATGTACAAGCACTATTCTTTTCCTGCTTAATTTACTTGCTTGCAAATTGAGAAAGCTTCCTGCAGTATCATACCCAATCTGAAATAAGGAACGTCACTGCTCATGATTAGAAGCTGCTTTGAGACTCAATTTCATAATATAAACAAACCACCACCACTTATAACTACACAATCGGTAGTTCATTACAGCTGCTGCAGACTTGCAGTTAAAACTGTGTTTTGCAGTCAGCTCTTGTGCTGAACTTTATTGCCCCTTCAAACTTAGAAATGCTCAAATATTTTGACTCCATACACACGTTAACACATTACACATTCATACAGAAAGCTCAGAAACTCAACTACAGTATATTACAGCGTATCACACTATATTCAGTTATCAATATTTTCTTTAAAATTACCTAAAACTACAACCTCACGCATCAATTTTCACCTGGTTTTATTAAGGCCCTTCTTTCCTTATAAACTTCCTGACAGGAATTGCGCAGGAATTGCACTTGGCTTTTATTATCATTTTCCCAAGTCTACATCTTACATTGTAGCCTAGCACAGGGTCCCATGCAGTAGCATTCATTACAGCCTTTTCTTGAGGACAAATACAGAAGAAACATTGGCTCCATAATTCTTCCATGCACACCAAGGATAAAATAAACCCTAAAGTTACAGAGTGCTTAAAGAATTTCAGCAATAAACTTGAAGGGCCTACATATTTCCCCTACCATTGCCATATCCTTTCAAGAACAAAAATTTCTCCCAATTATCCTGTGCAATATCTTACTCAGGGAATATAATCAATGACTTAACTCATCTTTTTTTCCTCTCTCCCTTAAGGGTAAGTAAAAGATGAAAGGAGATTTTATGAATGATACCAAAAAAAGAACTTGTGGTATTTTCATCAGAACTTAACTTGCATGTCCAAATGCACATCCAGTTGACCAAAACCTATGATAAATGCTTTTATGCTAGCACTAGATTTCTTTGCTTCAAACATGCCTTGCAAGGCAATATATTCTAACTAATAATACATGTAAACAAGAACAGAAAAGAATTGTTTGGTATCTTCAAAAATTTTACTAACCGTGACTGCTCTCTAAACAAAAAAAGTATTGACAACTTCAGACATGGCTTTCTCACGCAATACTTGTTCTTTTCATTTCCACATCTGTACATCATCTAACACAGCTTAAAAAACCCCCCGAAGCATATAACTCTGTCAGCTGAGAAGTATTTAACTAGCACTCTCTTAAAAGAAACGTAACGAAAATCTCTGAGGCCAAGCACACACAGCAAATAATGCATTGTACATGGAAGAACTGGTATCATAAAAGCCATATAGCTCAGATTGCAAAGGTGATGCTTCTGGGTTTTTTTAAAGTCCTCCCAAAAATCACTGTTAAAAAAAAAATAATACAAATGATAATGATTTATATCACAAAAAAGGTCCAGTCAGAAAGAATTCGTTCACTAATAGAGCTCCACTGCATTTCAAAAGCACGCTCACTTCCAACTGATGCCAAGAAAACCTCAGAAAGAGTGTAACTGAATAATAGAAAGTTTTGAATTTGTTCTGCATCGTGGCAAAACTTGAATTAAACTGTGATGGAAGGGAGTAGAGAGGGAGAAAACCCAAAAACTTCCAAAGCCTAAAAAAAGTTAGTATCAATTTCTTCAGGCATTCACTTAGAACACAAAAATCCAATGCTCACATTGGCCCTGCTCTCTGCAACTACTCTAATTACTGAGCAATTAGCTTTTGTACAAGTTCTCAAAAAAGACAAATTCCATCTTAGAACCAAAATCCCCCTCCCTTAAGTGTTTTGTCAGAAGCGTACATTTTCTCACACTTCTACTTCAGCTAATTGGCACTTTCCAACAGAAGCATTATGCTGAAAAATGCCATCATCAACAGTAGTCAGCACATCTGAAAGTCAGCCCTGAAACTGTCTCATGTTTTCAAGGTTATTTAAGATTTATTCTAACCACAGCAGATAACTACAAGTCAGCATCCATTTCTTAATTAAAATTACATACAAGAGCATCACTACGTTTCTCTAAACATGAAAACAAAAGCCTGTGCCTCCACTGGTAGGCTGGTGGATACAGGCAAATGGTTGATTAGGAATGACCTCAGTACTACACCTGGAGAAGAAAATGGGACAAGAAAGAACATCGTATACTTTTCACAAACCCTGAAGTATGTAAAAAATTAACAAACTGGACAAAGCCTTCCAAAAATTTAGATGTTCATATGCAAGACCTTCATTAAAGAATAAGATCCTAAATACTGCCCACAGAAATGTGAACTGGCAACAAGAAGTGTAACCTGAAAGCAGGGACTGTACAGACCTTCATTAAAGCTTTAAAAGAGGGGAAGAAAAATAAAGATGTATATGTGTGTGTGTGTGTGTATACACTTCCACTCCAACTGAATTGCATTAAGACTGTGACAAGTTTACAAAAGCTACAGGATCTGGAGGGAACACTGACAATAGTAATTCAGCAAGCTTTTTTCCCCCTTCCACAGAATGAATGAATGGCAAAGTATTCTAAATTTGTCAGTTTGTGACATCCACTGACCCAGAATTCAGAGACACTACCTCATAGTTGGTGGATCAGTAGCAGCGATCCTGACAAAGATCCTCTGTGAAGGATGACAGTCCTGGCAGGCTCAACCTTGGTGGTAGGTCAGTAGGGATACAGACTTGGCAGGCTGCATCCTGCACCTTGCCAACCCACACTGGTCAAGCACACTGAAGCGCCAGCCAAACTTTTCTACGTGGTCACAGGAACATGGCTAAAAAGGCTTCCAGAAAACAGTGCAGGAACTTGCACTGTGACTAATGATAACTGCAAAAGTCTTAAATTACTGTTCGACTTGCTTTTAATGAGCTGTTTATATCAACGTTAGCCATGAAAATCTAAAGTGCTGTCAGCTCACACAAGAACATATCTTTTCCTTCTTAGCACAAACTGCTCTCCTTACCTGTTGCTATAAAAAGAATCATCTAGAGATCTTCAGAGAAGAAACATTAACATATTAAAATTAATTTCAGCATATCTATCATAGACAAAAGCTGCATTTTAATCAAAATGAAACATTTAACTGGCAGGGAAGGCAGAAATAAGGACATGCATAGAATCGCCACAGCAGTACTTCTGCAGGTACATAATTCAGCCAAGAGCAACAATAGAGTTTTTAGAGTTTTCTTTAGAGAACTATAAAGAAAATATAGAGGACATTTTTCTGAAATTAAAAGCGTACTCTGGAATATTAAAGATCACAACATAATTTGCAAAGACCATTCAAATAAACCCAAAAATTTACACTACACTTAAAAGAGCACAAGCACTCCATCTTGAGACAGAATTTCTTCCAGTTCAGATAATATTCTATCGATATGAAAACTCTGCACAGGAGATGACCCACTCAAGGTGCAAGATTAAAAATCTGACTTCATAACAAGAACGAAGTAGTACAGGGTGCACAGTTACAGTTCCTTCAGGTTCCATCGGAGGTTGAAACTCCAAACCTCAAACAAAAAAACACCCACCACAGCTGTACACAGCATTATAGCAGCACACCCTTTTGTTGTGATCTTTTGTCATCAAGAGAAATACACAGAGGAAGCCCCTCTTCCTCCTTTCCCAGTTCTCATCTCCATCACAACGGTCCATCTTGGGTTTCCAGTAGGAAAGTTTTCTTTAGAAAAAAAGAAAATTCCTTTCTCAAGCATATTTTCTCCATGTTTGAAATGAAAAGAAAGGCTTGACAAAGGCAGGTACCCCAATAAGCACATGGTTTGTTGGGGTTTGGTTTTGTTTTGCAAAAGTACGTGTCATTAAGCACTTAGCAGCAACTTCAAGACTAAGTGAACAAAATTTTAACATCAGAGGTAAGAGTAAACCACTATCAAACAGTAGGGATTAAGACATTAAATCCAACACCACCCTACATAGACAGGGCACTCTCAAAAGTTACAACACACTAATTATGAAACATCTTCAATTAAGTTATTTGCTGCTTCTATTAACTTCCACTACCACGAGCTGCCAGCTTCATAAAGCATTACAGCTTTTGATGACCATGGGCACATGACTGCAATAGCATGTTTGCACCTTCCCCCCCACCTCCTTCTCTTCAATCAAATTCTGTGATTCCTTAGAATATCAGAGGGCTATTCTGTGCAGAACTTCCATGACTAAGATAACTAAGATATACAACAAAAAAATGCTCATTTCAGTTTTCAGTATTTTGAAGCCACCCATGGACGGTAAAGTACCTGAAATTAACAAAGGAATGAAAACCAGCACGAGATTTCATCTAAAACCATCACGTACTGACAATCTAATTTCCCCTGACAAGACAAAACTTACAGGCTGATGCAAATTTTGACAGTTATTCCTTGGAGGTTTTCTTAAAGCAGAGAGCCCAAGTCATTCACCGAGTAAAATCTCTAAATCCCTACAGATTCCAGCAACAGATTCAACAACTGCTATTGAACCTATCCAATAACATATTATACAATTACTGCTGAATCAGTTCTTCCCTATCTCATTATACTGAGAAATACCTTCATTTAATTAGCTTAAAGTCACATCAGAAACTACACAACTGGAACAGAGCACAGATCACTTGATTTCCAGTCTTGTGCTTTTAACCGCAAGACCATATTTCCTCTATTAAGTTTACAACCCGCAGAAAACAGAAATTGCCACTCTAAATCACTTAAGCGGTCCATCTGTTGTCAGGCAGCTGTCAGGACTTGGATACACGCACCAAAGGCCAAGGTGGACAAGCGTGTGTGTGCCCCAACAAACATCGCCTCTGAACCGACGGGTTTGAAACATGCGGGTCTGTTACTCTCTCCCTTTCCTTCGCTCAGGCCTTACTGCAGCTAAGAGCGGAGTTCCTCGTCTTTAAAAAACAAAACAAAACAAAACAAAACAAGAACAAAAACCACCGAGCCTCTTAATAGGGCTGCAACAGTTTGCTGCTACACTTACGTGCACAGACTTATTTTTACCAGCACGAAGCGTGTTTTAGCAGCCCGGCCCGCGCTCCCCTTCCCCACCCGGGGCTGCTCCTTCCTCCACACGCCGCTCCCCGGCCCCTTCCCGCCACGGGACGCCCCAAACCCTGTCACGGCCGGGCCCGCGCGGCCGGGAGAGGCCTGGACCCCTCCAAGTTCCCCAAAAGGCCCGTTCCCCCCCCAAAACGGGAACCGCAGCGCCCCGAGGCCGCTGAG
>VYZM01016675.1:159794-186279 GCA_013398915.1 Dromas ardeola | reverse complement strand
CGCATGCGCAGCGCCGGCGGCGGCGGCGGGAGGAAGCGGACGCGGCGGGAAGGGCCGGGGCGGGCTGAGGGGGCCCTGTGGGACGGGTCCTGGGAGCCCGTACCACAGAAAGACGGTAAAATAAACAAGAAAGCGAGGCGTCCGGCTTTGTTGTCGAAAGAGTAATTCACCCCAAGGCGGAGGAGTGAAGAAGTTGCCTCAAGCTGAGCGCGGGCCTGCGGTGGCCTCCTCAGGAGGAACGCCTCCGACCAGGCCTACCCAGGGCCCTCACTGCGCCTCCGGGACTGATCAGGATCATAGAGTCATAGAATGTGTTGGGTTGGAAGGGACCTTTAAAGGTCATCTAGTCCAACCCCCTTGCAGTAAGCAGGGACGTCTGTAGATCAGATTGTTCAGAGCCTCATCCAGCCTGGCCTTGAATGTCTCCAGGGATGGGGCCTCCACCACCTCTCTGGGCAACCTGTTCAGTGCCTCACCACCCTCCTTGATCAGGGCTCTCTACTGCCCTGTGCCACATCTCCAGAGGCTGACACCAGCCCACTGGCTGCGGCCCTTGCGATTGAGGGCTGTTTTGCAGCACTGATTGGGTTTTATCTGCCATGCTGAGGGACAGTTGAGGTCCTTCAGATGGCTAGTTAACTAGAACCACATGGTAAAGCTTACGGAAAACATGTTAGCAGTGTTAGGAATGACTCCAGGAAGAACTGTACGGATGAGAATTTTCGTACTGTATATAGTGCAAGTAAGGGGAAAACTCATGCTTTTCTCACAGTTAACCTCATTGCATGAAATGGAAATGACCACATGAAATGTTTCCTCAGAGCTACTTTTTGATGAGCACAGAAGAAAGCTTGAGAGAGGTCCCAGGCTGAAACCACCTCCAACATGGCACAAAAACGCCTGACCTTGATTAAGCATATTGCAGGCGTAATTGTTCGTTTCTTGTCATTTTTAACCTAAGTAAATTGATTGATATGAGGGTAAATTAAAGAAGAATTGGGTTCCACGCCATGACTCGATGTCAGAATGTTTTAATTTTTTAAATTACCCTCAATATAGAACTGATTTTTGTAACTCCAAACACCTAAATTTCGACTGGAACTGGAGAACATGCTTACTTCCACTGAAATCGATAATATTTAAAAATGACTTATGCATTCAAAGGCCTCTCATTGTAGGGAAGGACTGGCAAAGCCTTGTTTCCCTTACAAAAGTCAAGGTACCTTAGAGCAACATGTGGAAGGCTGAACCGCGTCCCGCTCTGCTCATCTTCACTCGGTGCACGAGCAGGTGGAGCTGCTCACCACGAAGTACGGTCGAGGCCCAAACTCTGATGGCACTGAGAAATTTAGCTTTATGTGGGCAACGGGGACATCTGCAATTAGGAGAAAGTAATTCACCCTTCAGCCCACAAAGTGATTCTAAGAGGAAACTTCTCCTGCAGGAAGATTACTTCATAACCCAAAGGCAACATTCCTCAGAGGAGGCCAATCAGAGCCTGTTTCAGACACACCACTCAACTAAACTGAATCCTAGTCTGATCCACTACAGAAATTCCTACAGAAGAGTTTCTCCCTCTGGCAAAAATACCGTGTAGGAACAGATATACGGGGCAAAACCATAATTTGTAAATTTGTGTCTCTGTTGTAGGACATGTAACTACACCATCTCGTAGCAGTTAAAAATCTGGCATACCGATGGCATCTGGTGTGCCAACTGAATCTTGCTATCAAACAGATTCATTATGGAAAAAAATATAGAAACAAGCAAATGTAATGAAAAGTGATTTTATATATACACATGTATATGTATATGTATAAATACACGTATAGTTAAGCTAAAAAGAAACCACATGAAACGTCATGTTTTATTTGTGTAAATTAAGGGTAAAACAGCTACAAAAAAAAAAAAAAGCAATGTAAAGTTTGGAGAAACAGAGAAAAATATCCAGTGGGCCACACTGAAGTTTCAGTTTCAAATATATTTGAGCTTGGAAGAAATTTTCTTCTGGTTCAAAACTATGTGGCTCGTGGTTATTTTTTATGTAAACAGAAGTTTTTAGCACCAGTGTACTCTGGTCAGATCTATACAGAGGTCAATTAATAGCCCAACAGGGTATCTCTACTAAAGTTCATGTCAGCAGTGAAGGAGCAAGGCTTTGGTGTAGTTTATTCACAGAACAGAGCTAACCTTTGGGGACTCCTATGTATCTCTGCACCAGCAATTGTTCTGCTTTGGCCAGGCAGTCCAAAATATGGGACAAAAAAAACCCTGTTGGTCTTTTTCCAAATCTTTTGTGTAACTTAATTAATAAACCAAGTAACAAACAACAAATTGGCAGCAGGCATTTTAGGTGTTGTTCATGTGCCAGCCGTGATGTCTCTACAAAACAAAATGTTCTCTTATTGAGAAGTTACAAAACAGTTGTATGTTGTCAGATGAATCTACAGCGCAGAGCCCTGATGTGCTTCCTCCTGTGGAGGTTTTAGAGTTCCAGTGACGAGGAAAGCTGAAGGTGTGCATGCAAGTGTATGGGAGAGGACAAGGAAAAGTGTAAGTTTTCCAAAACGTTCTCAATTTAAAACTGCCAGCAAGTTTGGCATGTGTGGTTGCAGCACACCGCTCCTCAGAAAGCAGTGATTCTTAAGCACAATATACAGACTGTTTTGGAGTTCAGTAATAATGAATAGGATCTACCAGCTGAAAAATAGTTTTCCTCTTTCTTTGGCCATTTTGTCACAGACTAATGTTGAATGGCCAAAGACC
Source organism: Dromas ardeola (assembly GCA_013398915.1). Lineage (NCBI taxonomy): Eukaryota > Metazoa > Chordata > Aves > Charadriiformes > Dromadidae > Dromas > Dromas ardeola. The sequence goes on along the minus strand of VYZM01016675.1, from coordinate 183,513 downwards.
AAATGTCTAAAATCAAGTTATCCCCTAGTCAACAAGACAGATTAAAGGACAAATTATATTTGCTATCTAACGATTCAAGTCTGTATATTCTTAAGATCACCAGAGAATTAACACCACTTTTACCGCTGTCTGCTTCATACATGGTTTCCAGCACTTAAATCCCTAGTGCTGCGCTCCCATGGGCCCACTCTGATAACATCAGATTCATTAAAAGGCTTTCAACAAGGAGGCTCAAGGCAGCCTGAACGCAGTTTCCAGAAATCATGTGATTTCATGAATTCATGAATTTCCCAACTCAGGGAACCATCAGTCCTTTTTTAACATTGGCAAACCTAGATTTTCCAACACATAGACATCCAGCTGTGATAATCCAAGGAGAAATGACTAGCTAACCTTCTACTTACCTGAATGTTTTAATTATTAATTGCGTGTTCAGAGTCTGCAGAGACAACTGCGCATATGTTTGTACTTTTGGTCCTGCCTTGTAAAGTCAACTAAAGTACAAGTACCTGTCTGACATTCCTTTGCCCACAGCCTGATGGCAATGAAGACAGAAAACTGCCTTCTCATAAATCCACGTTACGGTAGATGTTTATGTTGGAGCTCGCTATAACCTTCCAGTCTGATCAAAGTACAAAACAATCAACAGAAAAAACTACCACCAGTTTGCTTTGGGCCTTGCTTGCATGGTTGAGAAGCAACCATGAAGTTCAACAAGTGTCTTAAATTACATTATTTTGATTTTTCTCTCCAGATTTTGAATACGATCCCTGTATTTCTTAATGAGATTTTTGTTTGGTTAGAAATTAATAGTTTGAAAATCAAATAGATTGTTTGAATTATAAGGAAATAGTCTTGAAAAAAGTTGCTTTATTATTAAACTTTGACCTTCCTGTGACTTCTAAACGGACCGCATTGTTCAACTTAATTCCCTATCAACTTTCTAAATTGCTAGGGGGGATGGGGAAATATATATTAAAAAAAAAAAAGCAGTTATGGTGTCTCTACCCATATTAAACATTTGCAAAGCACTTTATAACTATGTTTAAAAAAATCCTGTAGTGTGAAAGATGGCTTGGATGGATGGTTTAAACCAAACCTAGGTTAAAATCAGAATTGGGGGAAATGGATAGCAAAGCCGAAGAAAGCTTCACTCCCAGCTGTCAGCTGAGAAGAAATGGGGGAAGGGGGAAATGCTGAGAAAGGAATTTGGGTTTTTTTGGCAGTGAAGAGAGGAACATGCCATCCCTGTTTGAGAAGTTTCAGGGTGGGAAAGGCTAAGGAGGGGCTAACATACTATACATACCTTTACGTATATTTTTGAGGCAGAAAAACAGCATTATGTTTGAGCAGAGTTCAGCAAGTGGAAAGGGAGGTGGCATTCGCTCTGGCCATTTGGTCCTCTGAAATAACCCTGCAATTTACAGCTTGCTGAGAACAAGCACAGTGGATGGTAAGTGGCTGCCTCACAAGGAGAAGGCGATGCAAACGTTGTGTGCATCGCATCACATATGTAAAAAAATGAAAAAAAGAAAATGTTTAGTGTCTGGAGGAAATATGTTAAAAGTGTTTGTCTACAAGGCCCTTGGTGGTGTGGGCTCCTGTGAAGTTACACTCACCTGCTCATGATTTGAATTCTAGGAGAATAAATTATGTCCCCTGTTATTGTTACAGTCGCACTTCTGGGTACCTTGCGTGACTCAACTCACACAGCAGTACAGAGAAAGGGAGAGAAGAATTAGTCTTCCTTCCTGAAGCTACAGGTATAAGATGTTAACATGTAATTGTAGACCAGGGGAGGGAAAGGCAAGCCAAAGATACGCTTCCCAGCAAGTTTAAAGCTGCAAACTTCTCTTCCTAGACTGGAAGAATAAATGAGGTGAGACGTGTAACTGGACACTGGTACATCTATGGAGATGTTAGAAACAAAGACATTATGTAGAGGTTTAGTAAGTTCAGCTCAACAGTGTCTTTTCACACTCTACAGAATAAAAATGTGAATATATTGGGGATGGTATATCTGGTTTGACAGATCCGAGAGACAACTAAGGGTGCAAAACTGAACAAGCAATTCAAGAAATAAATGTTTGAAAAACATACATAAAAAAGGCAAAATCCTAAGAAGGGGAAAAGGACGCTTCAGGAAGAGCAAGACAATTAAGAAGTAATGAATTAGAGAAGCCTTTGCCTGAGAACCGTCACAAAGTCCACATCAGAGTGTGAACCCTCTTCCATTGACACCGGTGGACAGGGTCTGGTCAGGGTAGAGTACTGCTAAATTGGATCTGCTTCTTGGAACAGGGGGTGGAAACCTTCCCGGAGGAATGGAAAAAATGTCCCAGCTGATTAACGCAAAGTAATACACCGCTCTCTCAGAGGAAATGATAAGAAAAGAATTTTACATGGCACAATTCCTTTGAATATTCCTCCAGTGTTGCTGTTTTCCTAGACCATCCCTCAGCTTCCCCTCACCATTGCATCAGCAGTACAGAAACGTGCAGTACTCTCATTCTTCTAAATCAGTCATTTTTCAACTATTTCCAGAACATGACCTCACATTATAAGATCATTTTCTGGAGTCTGACACCCACTACTAAGCTCAGAAGAAGGAGAGCACCTGCCTCCTAAAAGCTGTCTGCAACAACCACACCAAACACCTGTGGACAATAGAGAAGTTGGACCCTAGAAGTGGGATAGAAAAGGTAGTACAGAAAGAGAATGACTCTAACAACACGGTTAACTTCCTTCCACGTACCACAACCACGTGATCACTATGAGCTTTTTTCTTTTATGAAAACTCTGCTCAAAATTAGCCATCAGCAAAATCGTGCCATATTTTCTTAAAGATCTACTCCCTTCCCTACCACTTTTTTTACGTCCCACACCATTAGCCATCTTGGGTGTACTCTTCAATGTTTTTGCCTGCATAGGCCCAATTTTTCCTAGAGCTGTTGACTCCCCAGCCTGAGGGCTGCCTCCTGAGCATGGTCCCTTTTGGAAGGGACTGGCATTTAGGTGTGACACATTCTCGCTTTGGAACTGTGAGGAGATCTGCCGTGCAGCCTCACGCTCAACGTAATGATCTGCTGTCACGGTCATGAGCTGGAATTCCATTTCTTGTAGCAAGAGTTGGGACCAACATCCACAATAACTGTGCACTGAAAACTTGTATTTGTGGCTCCACGGCCAAAACCACAGGAAAACTATTTTTAGCCCAACGGAGCTCTAAATAGTGGAAGCACTGAAAATGTAGCTCACATCATGGGCCAAATTCTTCTCCTGGTTACACCCACTCTATGGAGAAGCTGGAACATAATAAACACTCTGAAACAGAAATTTAAAAAAATAAAAGAAAAGGAAACTTTTGCTTTATGAGTAAAATCAGTAATTTAAACTTTAAATGAAGAAAGGTACACAATCCTCCAGCATTTCCTCTGGAAATAAATAAAAGGAAAGGAAAAAGGAACAGTTTGAAATAGAAGCGTTCTACTACAATAATTGTACCTATTACGATAAAGGTAATTCATCGCACTCTGTATGTCTGAACAATACGTATAGCTAAAATCTCTCTCCATTCATTATGCAGATACTTTTGGCTTAGACCAGTGAAAAGGACACTGAGTTCATCTGTATCTCGAGAGAAGGCGCAGCAGATGAGCCCAGCCTGTGAGTAACAAATCAGGTTGTAATGGCTAGACCTACACTTAATTACTCACAAGCCAGCTTTCTAACAGCAGTTTATCACCTCGGGATTTCACAACACAAACCAATTAGTGATGGCAAGACAGAGTGCTCCAGCTTTCTCAGGTAGGAACCAACAGGACCTGACTTTCTCCTTCTGGCTGTATTTCTGCCAAAGTCCCCACGTTACAGGACTCTGGGCCTCTACAGCTTGTATTTAAATTTTGTGGCACACTTAGGGACACAACTTTTTTTTTCCACCCTCCCGACCAAATAGTTGGGTTTAATAATTTCCTCTACAATATCAAGATCTGCATATACAAGCATAATAATGTCTATTATAAAATTAAAGGGCTTTTGGGCATAGTGTAGTGCAGTTTTTGGATAGTGTGTTTCAAGCTATTTGCTTCTCTCTGCAAAATTTCCACAGAAATTTTATTTTTCTTTCTTTGCTTTTTGTTAGGAAAACAGGGAACTGGATCGTTCTCTAAAAAAAAAAATAAAGTTTTTTTTAGAAGCCAGTAAGATGAGAAAATTACAGAATAGTTTTTTTCCTCGTCATAATAATAAAAAAATGTTATTTTTCATTCACTGTTTTATTGTTGATGAGTTTTCTTCCACTCTTTAAGCATTGCCCTATGACATATGTTTTAAAAGGAAATACAGGAAGGAAAATCAAAAGGCAAACAACACATTTTCAATTTTGGTTACATTTCTGCAAATTGAAACAAATTAGGATGATTGTCTAAACATCTTCATATGTCACACAGTAGAGGAAAAAATAAAAAGTTCATAAATGCTCCAGCTGCTTAGATGGGCCCCATGTAAGGCACTGTCACTAAAATAGTTCACAACCCTAATTACAATTCACCGCATCTTGGGAATGACATTTAGGATTCTCGAGGCGCTTTTAGATAATTTTTAGACTCCGCGTAGAAGTTCAGCTGTCACGAAGTCTGTTTTATTTTGTAACAGATTTTATCCTTTGGAATGTTATGTTTGGATTGAGCTGAAGATACGGAAAAATACATGTAATATAGTTTGCTTACCCAACTGAAATATAACTCCTAAAACAAAGCTGAAACTTTTTGTCCTTTAATGTTCATATTCTAGCCTGTGCTTGCCTATAGCTATTTAGATTGGGAGGGCAGGAGAAAAAACTCTCCCTTACTGCATTATTCCGACTCCATTAGTGTAGTCAGAGAGAATTCCTGCTCTCTATCCAGTAATTAAATAAATATTTAACATTGCAGGATTGAATTGGAATCCCAAAAGTTAACAATAGCCTCTGCTATCGGTGTCGCTATCTCAGGGGTTCTGTTTTCACAGGCTTATATTTAGCTCTCGGCCACATCGCCCACTTGCATTACGAATAGTACAACCCCCCTCCTTAAAAAAAAAAAAAAACAAACAAGAAGCTGAGTAAAATCTGGAAACTTTTATAAAGTGACGCCATCTCCGCGAATCTCCTTCCCCCTGCTGCAAAACCGCACTTCAAAGCTGAACAAACTAAGCGGCAGGCAGGCTCTCGTAAGAAAAATACAAGCAGCAATAACAAATGAGCAGAGCTTTACCTTCCAGAAAATTACTGCGGCTCCATTTTCCGACCCTTTATTTTGTCACTGGCTCCTTTCCGAGCGATTTCTGTTCCTCTCTGGCTCATGCTGGCGCTGGGGAGGAGCCCTGCGCGGAGGGTCCCCAGCGCAGGGACGGGATCGGGTAACACACCCAGCAGCACACCCAGCGCCGGCTGCGCAGAATTCAAATTCCCACTTTAGAAACTTTCTGCAATACTTGTGTGTCAAGTCTATTTTTGCTGCCTTCCTTCATCCTGTAATAACGCTATTTGGTCCGATGCGATGCAGCCATCTTTTTGTGCTGCGTCTTTTCGGACAAATCTGTAGATCAAAAGCGCTTCACTGGGGTAAATCCTGGCTTTGCCAGAGCCCGCTGATCCCTTTCCGTGAATAATTTATCTAGTTTGCAAAATGGGGTATCGACTCGTTGCATTAAGTCTCTCGGCACAAAAAGAATACTCACAATCTGAATGCATTTAATGGTTATAAATGTGTGTGTATATATATATAAAATACATATAAATAGATACATATACACATATATATACACACATATAAGGCATTCAGATGGTATGTCTCTGCGGACATACACACAGAGCTCAAAATGGGCCAGTTTAATTAGGATAATGGTGCTTTTCATGTAAAAAATACAATTATAAAGTATGAATGATCTTCATACCAGGCCTTCTACATTTGCTTTTTGCCACTCTGCATGCATATACAAAGATGGCAAAAAATAGAGAGTAACATTTATAAATGAGAGTGTAAGTCTGCAAAAGTCTGCTGTGACTGCTGAGCTAAACGCAATAAAAGCTGATTAGTCTTGTTGACAACAGCGCTCATAGAGGTTTCAAAGTCCAGTTAATAGCAACAGCCTGACAGCTGCACACCTTAGAAGAACCACTTAAAACAGAAAATAAAATTCACGTGATTAGATGCTTGCAGAATCCAAGCATTTCTTACTAAAATAATGCGATTATTATGATTATGCCTAATCATTAGCCATTGGTCTTCATGAAGATGACTAGGGTTGTGTCTAAATGACCAGCTCAGCCCTCTCAAACCCTGGTTCATGAGAAGCCTTGTGTCTCCCTCCCACTGCGAGCTTGAGTTCCCGTCCCAGAGCTCCAATTATCCGGCAAGATTTGAGCCAACAGTAGCAAGGAAGGTTCAGGTACCCGCCGTACGGCATACAGTGGGGAGGGATGAGTGGTGGCTTGTCAAAGGACAGTCAAGATTTTGCAGATCGCTACTGGATTTCTTTGAAGGGTTCAGCCAGAGTGCGAGGACGAGAATATTCTTCTTGATGTATTCTGCTTGGATTTCTAAAAGATTCTTGGCGGTATCTCCCACCTTTCTCAGGGAAGATAATCTGCCAGGGGAAAGGAGGTAATGGTCTCCTAAGAGGGTATAACTACTCAAAGGAAAGGCAGCCGAGAGTGGCAATATCTGGTTACTTTTCACAGCAGAAGAAAATGGAATTTCACAGACAAGCGTGTGCAAATTGGTGCCGCTCAGTGTATTGCTGAGTGAGCTGGAGAAGGCAGTAACGATTTGTGGATAACGAAGTAAAGATGAGGACTCAGCGTGAAGAACTGGAGAAGGAGTTCACCATACTGAGTGGGAAACAAAAGGGAGATGAAATTTGCTGTAAATATAAACGCAAAGTCGCACACGTGGGAGTGAAGTCACATCCAAGATAACATGCTCTAATGTGTTATTACTCATGAGCAATATTTTATAATAGTTTGATGCAGGTGTTGAATGCATTTTTGATCACCAAAGAGTGCACTGAATGTCAGGAAGCGCTACAAAAGGAATGGCAAACAAAGCAAAGATCGCTCTGACGCTGTGAATTCCTGCTGCACCTGCATCTCAGATTCCATGCAGAAGGCTGGTTCTCCATCTCAAGAAGAAATGCTACATCTGGCAGACGTACAGACAAGGCCAAAAAGAGGGATCTGAAGCACCAAATGGGTCCTATGCAAGGAATGTCTAAATAGTTTTTTCCATCTGGAAAAGAAACAGCTGAGAAGGGATATCTGCAAAAAGCCCAAGTGGAACAAGAAAGGTGAAAGAAGACTTTGTGGGACAGGGAAGGTGAAAGAGGACTTTGTCTTCCCGTTCTGGAGGAGGTGAGAGGAAGCTTAGCTGCAGGCTTTTGAGAAGAAAAAGGTAATTCTTCACACAAAGCGTAATAAGTGGTTCAAATCTCTGCCACTGAACATTGTAGCTCCTAAAAGTTTACATGAGTTCAAAAAGCAAAGCTGGTGACAGAGCAAATTCACAAAAGAAAAACCCATTAAAGTTCACTAAATATAAAGACACCGACCTCTGGCTCCGGAACTCCCTCGGTTGCAAATTGCGGGGCGATTATTCAGTGCCATTACTGTTTGCCCTGTACTTACACTCTTCCTCTGGGCATCCCCTGTTGCTGGCCGTTGGACAGGACACTGAGCCAGCCAGCCCTTTGATCCCACCCGGTAGGTCATACTCATATTCTTCACACGCTGTTAGGAGACTTGCGTCTCGTCCTGAAGCTCCTGTCTCACTGCAGTCATATTTTATTGTCTAAAATATCACGAATTCTGGTCTGCATTTTTTCCCAGTTGTGTGATACCCCAGGTCAACCTCTCCACCATTCTAAAAATATCCTTGCATATTTACGAATTGCACCTATAAATGCATCTGTTAATAGGAATAAAACTCTTCTGGTCAAAACCAAATTGTTTTTGTTCAGTGTACCACTCTGGTTTTCTCAATATGTTGAGAAGCAAAGCTTCCAAAAAGTCAGTAATGAGTTTACACTATGTAACTCAAAAATGCATTAATTATTCTAATCTACATTAAGAAACTATTATTAAGAACGCCACATTAAAGGTAATTTAAATGGAAGCTTCAACTTAGTGAAGCTTCAGTATGGTAGAGCACAACTATGCAGAGCTTATGGCTCAACCCAAATATTAACCGAACTAACCATGTGACATCTTTTCATCCACATTTTTGTATCATTATGTACAACAACAAACGTTATGTTTTGAAACATGCATCTGGTCTCTTCCAGTGACACCAGAGCTGTGGGAAACTTCCCTTCATGCCAAACAGAAAAAAAAATGTCTTTTTTACATTTTTTACATTTTCTGTGAAGGGGAAATGGTAGCAGGGAGGACGAGCATTTGGCATTTGAAAAGTTGTGTTTTGATAGGAAAAAAAAAACCTTTTAAAATAGTAATGCAAATGAGGAATATCTAATGGAAAAGTGATTTCCAAAACATGTATTTTGGCAGTGATAAGATGGGATTGCAGTTGGACTTTTCCATTTGTCCATTCTCCTCCATCCCTAAACTAACAGTAAAATGCAATGTATTTCACAAGGCATTTTCACAAATTTATGTATGCCAATGGGACAGATTTAGGCCAGAATTTCTTTGGTCTGGCTCAAAAGGACAGCAAAATACTTGATGAATATTTAATTATTACACTTTCTAAGAGAAAGGCATTTCCTTTTAGAAATGCAAAGAAAATTAAGTTCAGATAAAAACCACCACGTATCCAAAATCAGTCAGGTAGATCAGTGGCAACTTCAGAGCTGAGATTTTTAATTTAACCCCCAATTTTGAATTCCAAAGACTAACCTGATACAAAGGATCTCGGGTGTAAAAACACAGAGGAGTTGTAGTTGCCCTGCGGTTCCCACTGCCCCCTAAATACTGCCATTTGGGGGATTTCGTAGAACGAGGAGATGTTCCCATTCTGGATTACCAAGGATGTGGTGCTGAGAAAGCCACACAGTTCAACTTGAAATAAGCTCTTTCCTGCCTTTCTTATACATAACTCATCACACCCAGATTTTAATATTTGTGTTCTTGTTTCAGACCTCCTCTGCCAATTTATTGTATAAGCAGCACTTTGATCTTCATTGTGTCAAACAAATTTCTTAGAAAAACTCTGATTTTGATGGCAGTTTTTATTAGTGGGATAGCTGGAACTGCTGAGAGAGGGCTATAAACCTCAGTTTTAGGGAAATACTGATTAGTGTGCACATTTAAGCATGAGAATAATCTCCCGTCTATTCAGCAAAGTATTTATGGCTATGCTTTACTTTAAGCACACGCTTAAATTCAATTAACTTCATTTTAATCACGGGCTTAAGTGCTTTGCTCTCTCAGGATAATAAGACCATTGGCATTTCATTTAGCTGGCTGAGCTTGTTTTTAAGTAAATCTCGTACTCTCAAGCACAAACTGAAAACATGCAAATAAGAGTTACCTTTTTGCCTAAAGACAGAAAATGATAAACCGAGTAGTTTTCCAGTCCATGAGGGGAAGCACCTAGGCATGGAAGAGATTTTCATTTCCCTGATACTATCATATTAATTGTCTGGTAGTGAAGCGCTGCCTCGCAAGAAGAGATTGTGCCATCTTTGATCTCCTTCTGTACATGAGTAAGGAGAAACGTAAGCGTTATTTTCCATTGAAATGAAGAACGTTTGTTTGCTTGTTTGCTAGACAAAAGCAAATGTCGTTGAGACATTGTGGGCCATAGCTTCGCTTGAGATAAATTGGCACGTCTCTCTCATTCCAGGGGAATTACACTGATTTTACACCTCAGAGTACATCTCGGAGACTTTCCACGTCATGTATAAACTTGAATAGAGAGACGTTCTGTATCACGAGGTGAGATCATAATATGCAAGTGTTTCACAGGCATAAAACTATGAGGTCTGGGAATGCTTGACGGTAGCTGGTAAATACAGTATGGTCTGGTCATTAAGTGGGACCAATTGTTTATAAGAAAAATAAACCTGTTGGTAGGCAGAGCCAAAAAGCAGTTTTCTTTGCCATGGTGCTCCTAATTAGCAGCTTTTCCCTACTGAAGCAGTAAAATGCAAAATTATGGTTTTATTAAACGTTACATGGCTCAAAAAACCCCTTTCAAACATCATTAACATTTGATCCATTCACCAGAGGAGTGACCATTTTAAAAAGAAGTAAAAAAATAATTGAAAAATTTGAACATAAACCGGCTTCCACCACTGGCCAGCATATTTCTGATCCAAATTGTGAACTGACATAAAATAATGCCAATTTTACTACCATTCAATTTTAAAGGAAATAAATTGTGTTGTGTTGTCATAGTTACTTCAATTAAAGTGAAATAAAAGATTTTCAGAATTTTCTAACAGTGTTAGTGTTTATGGAACCAGACCAAAAGCAAACCCAGCAAAATTGGAATTTCTGTTTTCCATACAATTACTTCTATGAATAGTGATATTAACGAAAGCTTGGTATAAAAAATTACATTGAATGCGTGTAGCATACTTCCAGTTTTATCTTGTGAACATGACTGCAATTATTTTCATGTACAGGAAAAAGGATTGCTAGCGGAAGAACAAACAATGCTGAACAGATACTGGGAGAACTTCAGACAGGAAACCTGGTACCTTCAAAACCAAGAGTTTTGAGAAGTTTTGGTTTAGAGAGCTGAGAAACTGCCACCGGCTGCTCATCTCTGCAGGAACTGGAAGGTGCCAGTGGGTACGACCAGGGAGCTGTGGGTGTCACACGCACCTTTGAGGATGTCACCAGCAGAAAGCAGAGCCATCGCTCGCACCATCCCGCACCCCAGGGAGCTGGTCCAGCCCGGAGAGGTGAAAGGAGAGTGGACTTTCACTCCTGCAGGCCAGTATTGCTGCAGGAAACAAAGATGAATGATAATGAAGTGAGACTATGAGAAACCTGTAATGAACACTGGGGTTTTTCTCTCAAATTGCAACATAATGGTGCTGCTGCTGGTGGCTCCAAAAGTTATAGACAACAAAAATGCTGAGTGGGATGGCTTTCCCACGTCCTACCCTTCACCTGACTGACAGATACCTTTTTTCTAACTTGGAGAAATATCAGGCTTGGTTTGCAGAGGTCCGTCTCTGGCTGGTTGCTTCCCCTGCCAGGCTTTTGTCCTTTCCACTTACTTTCGCAGGCTTTGCACTGAGAAGAGCGTAATGCCATGTATAAGCCCTAAATATATTATTTAGTCCTTTCTTCTAAAAGGAAAAAAGAAACCGTCCGGGGACAGAATGATTTCAGGCTGTTCAAATTCCTGACATGGAAAACCCTGTGGTTAGTCAAAGATAATCCTGTTATTTCCACCAGTTTTACAACGCCATAACCATCACTTCCCGTTGGGTGGTTATGAAGCTACATCAATGCAAAGGGAGAACAAAGTTAAACCATCCCAGCTTCTGAGTACAGAAAGGCTTTTGGACCTCCGTAAAAGTTCACTTCCTTGTTGTAAATGACAATAATTCGGGACAATTCTTCTTAGGTTCTTTGCATTTAAACATCAAATAAGATATAAGGCTTCAGAAGCGCTTTCAGTCTGCACTGCAAATCAGGGGGAAAAAAAAGCAGTAAGAGTTAATAGCTGCTTTGGAGCAAATTATCATTTACAGCCGGTTCACCATTAATGCGTACCTGCGCAACCACTCTGAGTTCATAAAGTTCAGTGAATTCAGTAAAATTTAAATGAGTTATTGTATGTTAGAGGCCAAGTCATATGGGGTTTTTATGCAGGCAAAAGCCTCGCTGCTTTCTTTCTGAATAGGGCCTGATTAGGCAGAATTCATCTCTATGTTAATGCACCATTTAGTGCCCCACTTTTGCTCACTGCAATGCTACATCTGTGCCCATTTCATGTTCTCAGTTAAATTAGAAGAAAAAAAAAAAGAATATATTAAAATGGTGCATTCCAAGTATCTCTCACATAGTCTTGCTCGTAAGCTGAATGGCCCCTTTTTGTAAGCTAAAGGATCAGGAACGGCCTCCTGTCCCGACTGGAGGTCTTTTTTTAAATCTGGCTTTTAAAATTCTTTATGGTAGCAGAGAGAACAAACTCCATAATCCATATCGATGCTCTGCTTGCGGATTGTCCTCCATTGCAAGGGGCACAATGCCCTTCCCTGGCCGATGTATGGTTGCGCGAGAATCATCCATTTTTATCACTTTCAGTTATTGTTTCCTTCCCTCTCCACAAATATTTCCCACAGTGACACTGTTTTCTCTTGGCCTCCTTACTCATCCAAGCTAATAGTTAGGGGCACACTGGGCATTTTGTTATGCTTTTTTTTTATGTTCTGGTAGGCATGAAAACACTCAGTAGGGATTCCATTATGTTTTAGCACTTGTGTTGAAGGGTGAAATAACTTCACAGCCTGTCAGAGGAGTGATGCATCATGAATAGTTCCTTCTTTATTCTGCATATTTTTATTTAAACATTCTTAACCATGTTTTGTAACAAGCTGCTTTCACTGTACTAGGCTGTCTGGAGGAGGAGGATCTGTTTTAACTTTCAAATGACCGTGAAAGATTGGAGAGAAGCAACAAACAAGAACATCTCTGTATTAAGTTATCAAACTCTTCCAGGGATCTGAGGCTGGAAAGCCAAATGTTAGCAAAGAGTTTTTACCTTTGTTCAGTGTTTTGCTGCCCTTGTTTTCAGAAATTTGCATTGTTTTCACCTGGGTATTGATTTCATCTTGAACTTTGACAATTTTTTCTCTTCTGTGATTTCTTTGAAGACTGAATGTGTCCGAATTTACAAAGGGCAAACCAGTGTCAAACCCCACAACGTCTGTGTTCCCCATTGGCACCCTTTTACTGATAATCTTCAAATTCTTGTCAACAACTCCTGTTCCCAGCACAGAAAATGTCGGATTTGCTATTTTTACTGTATGACTAGAACTCATCTCATTACCACATTCAGCTAAATAACTGCACCAAGCCTTTGGTTAATGGACATCTCTGATAAGTTCATTTTCGTGAAACACTCAAACCTCCTTTTACAATATCAGAACTGCGAAGGTCATTTAGCCTTTGTGAGTGGCCCTGCCTGAAAGGGACTGTGACACAGGTCAAGGGTGAAGCATCAGCAAGGGAGAAGAGGAAAGGGCATTTTCCTCCATTCAAAGCTCCTCACGGTGCAGTTCATGACAGAAGTTATTGAGCATTCCTGACTCTTCCTCAGCTCTTTAAAACAAGTATGTCCGCGATGGAAGGATTTTTTATACTCACAAAATGAAGTCAAGTCACAAAAAGTCTGGAAAATCTTCTCAGTCTGATAGTCTCCTCCTGACTTACCCCAGCTCCCTTTTGGAATCTTTCAGGGGTTGGCTAAAGCCACCGACGCTGGTGGTACATCAAACTGGGACGATGCATTAGCAGTAGGTGTAGCCTTCATTATGTTGCCTTGTGCACTGACCTGTGCTCATCACTAATGTTTCTTAAACAAACCATGACATGTGCCCCCAGATGTCCACTTTTAGAAACAGTCTAGACACTAAATTCTAGAACATCGAGTTGAAAACTTATGAGAAATTTCTTCAGAGTACTTAAATCAGGAACATCTGTTGTGACTTTGCCCTAAACCCCTCTCATGGTGAGCAGGACACATGCTGCCCGGAGGCAGGCTGAGACTTGGGTCATGACTCAGAGTGTTGTTAATCTTCCTTCCTTAGGGTTTCCTTCCTCCCTGCCTCCAGGACGTGGGTCCTACACCAGCTTTCTGCCTGGAACAAAGGGTGGCCACGTTGTGGCATCTCAGGCTAACCTCTTGCAAAGGAAAGGAGTTCACTGCACACACAGCCACGCCGGTTCCTGCTGACATCCAGGGAAGGGACAGAGCTGCCCTGCTGAGACCATTGGCTTTCATGCTGCTCCTGGTAGTAGTGTCGGGAGCATCAGGCCATGGAACCCAGCCAGGGGTCTGCTTAGCAAATCCAGACCTGGCCAGGTTCAAGCACTCTGTGCAAGGTCCTTCGTTTCACTCAGCATCCACAGTACCAGGGTGCCGGTAGCCAGCAGCTGTGAAAAGCAGGGTCATGAAGTACAGAGACCGTAGCAGTGTGCTGGCTTCTGCCTTGCCAGAAGTCACAGGCTGTGCCCATCACCTGATGCACCCCCAGGAATTGGCGGTCTCCTGCCCCCATGCTGAAACCAAAGCTCTGTTTCCTAGCCGATGCACCGTATCATAGAACCGTCTCGGTTGGAAAGGACCTTTCAGATCATCGAGTCCAACCATCAACCTAACATTGCCAAAAACACCACTAAGCCGTGTCCTTCAGCACCACATCTACGCGTCTTTTAAATACCTCCAGGGATGGTGACTCAGCCACTGCCCTGGACAGCCTGTTCCAATGTTTGATAACCCTTTCAGTGAAGAAATTTTTCCTAATATCCAATCTAAACTGCAGTCTGGCCTGTACAATAGATACCAAGTTACTTACATGCAATGACAAGCTTCACATCCCGTCTTCTGTCCCTAAAGTGAAAGGCAGAGGGGAAAAAATATTTTAATCAGTCCATTACTCTTCTAAAAACATGGAAGTGAGCTGGACTTATGGAGCCTTCACAGTAAGAGGAAACACGAGAACCCCCTGTTTAAATCTCTGTTGTTCTATGCTGATTTACAAGCCCTAAATATGAAGTCATCAACAATGTTTCCCTTACAACTTGACTTGGGTTGGAAATTCTTTTTCCACCGTTGGCTAAGAGTATATCCTAAGAACAGTAACACAATATTTTCTTCTTGACCCAGCAGAAAAAGGATTCGGGAGTGATTAAAATAGGTAGCTATATGGATTCAGTGGCATAGATGTGTAAACTAAAATGCTTGCAATAAAATAATCCCAAGCAGCTTTAAATAAGCAGAAAAATACTTTGGAACTATGTTTTTACTGATTTTTCATTGATTTCCTATAGTGTGAAGAGTTGAAAGGAACTTTTAGCCTCAGAACCCATAGTTTTGAGGCTAAGAACCACTCAAACAATAACAAGGTTTCTACAACGTGATGGCAAATTTACATAAAATAAGGAGAGCGTTTTGGGAAGCTCTGCACTGGGAATCTAGACTGTCCTTTTTAGGAGGACCACGTAGTGGCTGGGGTTTGCAAAAGTGATTCAGTCAATTTAGCAGCATGAAGGTAACAGTCACTTGTTTCTTCATCAGTTCCATAGTTTTGCTCGCAGCCCTCTTTCTTTTGTTTGAATTTTCTGAGAATTTTGAGAAACTTTTTGCTGATCCATTTATTACGAGAATAACCGTGAACTGCAGGGAAAAACTGCTGGCTGCATGCAGCTTGTGCTCAAAGGACACGGGACCAGACTGTGCTCCCTCCTGCCTCACAGACATTTTATCAGCTGGAAGAAAATTAATAACATCCCAGCACTGATTTGCATTCACGAGCTCAATGAAAGAGAGGCAACACAGAAAAAGTAATCACACAGGAATGTACAGAACATTAAAACCAGCAGCAAAAGATGGTGTATAGTCAAAACACAGGTGCTTCATCATCATATCTTCACTCAAGTATCCATATCCTCAAATAACCTGCACAAAAATCCCTGGAAGAGGTGGTGGTGGGAGGACTCCAGAGGATCAAGGAGACAGTCTGAGGAGAACACGGAGCTGGCGCCGGAGGATCGGAGGCAGCAGGACGGTTCTGGGTTCAGCTTCTTCACGTCCATGAGAAGCTGCCAGATCACAGGCCGGGCACTCTGGTGGGTGATCTGCTTTTGTTGTCTGGAAAGAACAGATAGGACCTGTGAGTTGCACGCATGACAATTATGGTGGTTTGTGAACAGAGAATAAATAAAATACACCCTTTGGGCTTGCTTGGCCGTGAATTTTACAGCTAATAATTCAACATGAGGTTGGGAAGCGGCCCCGTGCTGAGGAAGGGGAGAGGAGAGGGCAGGGCTGGACACCTCAGTGCACAGCAGTGCCAGCTGCCATGAAGAGCGGTGTTCTTAATGCCGAATACACTGGAGCTAAATCACAGTAAAACAGATACTGTGAAAGTCTAATAGTGTCTTCACACACGTTATTCTGGTTACATGCTCCCTTCCTTGGGGTAAGAAAGGTGCTTGAACAGCCAGAGCTGTTGAAGAGCAGATGTCTCGTACACTTTTTTACCATCTCTGGTCAGAAGAAGGAAGGAGAGAAGCCGTGTATGCTTGCAATTATAAACCAGGGGCCTGATCCAGAGTCTATTGAAGTCAACAGAAAGGTTTCCATTGACGTCAGGCGGCGCTGGGATGGGCCCCCAGAGCTTCGCTCCACGCGAACAACATCTTGACTCTTGTCGGATGGGGCTTCACTGGGTGAATTTCGGGACTGGCTCAGGTGCCCAGGTTTCCTCTCCTTGCACATGATGGGTAAAAGGGCAGCCTGCAAGCACGGGGCTGCAGGTTTTAAAGACTGGTTCTAAGCAAGGACCAAGCTTCAGCATATTGTGCAGCAGCCTTGGGCTGTGCTAAATTAATGCCATCTGCTACTGGCCTTCCTCCCCTCCCCTCCTCCCACCTTCTCCCTCAGGGGCCTTCTGACAGTGGAGAATAGCTGGAGTACAGTCACAAGCCTCACGCCTCTTCCTGTCCCTAACACACCCTTTACACCCTTTGTTTCTCTCTAAGTGTCATGGGTGGAGTAGGATCCCAGTACGCTGGCTCCAAACCAGCTGGCAGCATCTGGCCAGGCTCGGACCCGTTTCTCCCAGACTTGGAGGACCTGAAGCAGGCAGAGCCTCCGCTCTGCAATCTCCAGGGGTTAATGATGGGGTTTTTTTCACCCAGGAGAGGAGTTATTTTAAGTGACGTCACCACCCTCCCGGCTGAAAGCTTACGAACTTTCCAAATTCAGAGGAGAATTGCAAATACCGTGCGAAATCGCTTCTCGCCCTGGGTTGAAACCTTTGCCAACAGCCCTTTGAGGGGAAGGCTCCCACCCTTAGTCTGAAAGTTCAAAAGGTAGGAACCATTTCTCACCATCAGTGTTTGTGAAACGCAATTGAAAGTAAAGATCCTAATTACATTTGGCATTTCTAATAGTCAGTCTCCAGCTAAACAAATGACATCATTTGTGGCATTGGCAGTAAAAGAGCCCACTGTAAGAGACTGTAAACAAGAGGCCATCCAGCCTCATTCTGCTCTAACAAAAGGGAGGGGAAAGGGGGGGAAATCTTGCCAAATGGCCGTGTATGAGAGATACCCTGACACCTCTGCAAAACAGTTTTGAAATGGGGGAAGAATCACGCTCAGAACCTGGGGCTTTTGGCAACCATAAGGAAATCACTGCACTCAACAACGCGCAGCATCTCGGGCTGGGGCACGGTCACCCCTTGCCTTTCTGGATCTGAATTTTGTGGGTGTTAAAGATCTGTGAGGTTGGATTGAACCTCCTTCTGATTACTGAATGACAGATTTGACATTTCTATGGGATGTGTTTTCCAAATCGGGACCTATATTCACAGTTCCTCTTGGCAAAATGGTGGCACATCATTGCTCTCTTCCTCATACCACATTGCATGCTTCTTGCCCTTCACCTGCGGGTGTCACAGCTCCCACCTCCATTGAAGAGAGATGAGATGGTTGTATTTAAGCCTAGAAGGAACTCCCTCTAAGGAGGAGCAAAACAGCTTTTCACCAGCAGGGAAGACCTCCGCACGGTTTTGGTGTAGCAATGTATCAACCTGGCCTTTTGGGGAAAATATTGGGATGCTGTGCACCAAAACATGATTAAGGGAACAGACAAAAATCCCTTCCCTCCTTAAAAAGAAACCTATATATATAAAAAATATATCTATATATGATGATGTATTTCAGTCTCAGGCTGTGCATTTTCTAGCTTGCCCCTGTATAGCAGCCTGTCCCGCGGCTTTGCTGGGAATTAGCACAACGCCAGCTCAGAGCGACCGGCGCTGCCAACACAGGAGGATTCTTCAGAGCTCTCCTTTCCTCGTAACGATCCTACTCGACTCTGCTTAGTTTGTGATATTTGAGGACATCACAGCGTGAAGTGGTATGAACACAGACCATTAATTGTAAGAGGATGCGGTTAGAGGCTTTTTGATATCTACGTGCCCGTAACTGTAACCTGCGTTCAGCTATTTTCAGCCCTTCATGCAAATAGAAGTAACATTTGCATTCAGATTGCCCTTAGTGCATAGATGTGCTGGATGATAAATTAAAAGTACAGTGTAAGGGCAATACCCATCTGTTCCGTGTCAAATATATATTATGTTTTTCCTCTCCAGGTAGTGTAGGTGGATGCCTTTTGCCAGATTTCTTTTTAGGCAGTTGCACTCACCACTGACAAACAACTGCTCCTTTGGACTGTGAGTCAAACTACGATCTTA
This sequence comes from Dromas ardeola, assembly GCA_013398915.1. Classification (NCBI taxonomy): domain Eukaryota; kingdom Metazoa; phylum Chordata; class Aves; order Charadriiformes; family Dromadidae; genus Dromas; species Dromas ardeola. Next base: position 165,066 of record VYZM01016675.1, on the reverse strand, counting down.
ATACTTTCCCACTGCTCAATTTTTGAAATCTCTTTCCTAGCTGTGTTTCTGATAGCTTCCTTACCCTAAGGAAAGATCTTTTCTCCCCGGTCTTTTTTTTTTTCTCTGCAAAAGTTAAATACAGGATGCATTCTTGATCCAAGCATATGGAAATATCCCGTCGCCTACGAAGTGAGATGGGTTCATAATGTTCCTTTCTCTTATTAATTTAGTTGCAAGATGCTTTCTGAATCACTCACGGTATCATCGTGCAAACCCTTTCACGGTAGTTAGGCTTTATTCATAGGAGCGAGTGTGAAAGAGGCCATTTATGCTTAATAATGATAATAACCAGCAGTCGGAGACTGGGAAAAGAAAGGAAAATAAAACCCGGCAGAAGTTTACAGGAAAGGACATTTAGTGTTGCCAGGAGGGTGAGAAGGTCAGACATCTGGTGGTTCGTCTCGCCCTGGATTACAGGCAGGAATGCACGGCCGCGGCGGTGGGGCTTGACTGGCCGCTGGGACACGGGCGCTCGTGACCGAGGGGACTTTGGGGTGCCCTGGTGTGTCCCCCACTTGCACAAGACTTCTTTTGTTCGGGGGTGCAGGGCACAGAGCAGGCTCATTCTGCACAGCCAAACTCCCAGGGAAGGAAGGAGGAGGAGGAGAAAAGCACACCCTGAAAAAATCTTGGAGATTAAGCTGGGCTAAAGACTACCAAGGGAATATTTAGGAAATCCCTCAGAAATCATGTCATCTTCATCCTCATTAATCATGAAAAAACCCCAACAAACAGGGATCACAGAGACCCGCGCCCTCTCAGTGGTCCCAAACTTTCTGGGCATAGACTGTCAGATATTCATAAAAAAAGTGGGTGTTTTGGGAAGCCAGCTGCAAACCACCTCGCTAGTTGTAGATCCTTCTATAAGGGGCCACAGACATCGCTGCTTTCTTCCCCTCTAGTTAGGCAAAAACGTTGCCAGCGCGCTGAAACTGCGAGTATCAAAACCATGCAGTATCCCGCTGTGAAAACAGTGGGATGGAGAGCTCAAATGGTCAGCTCTCACTTGGCCACAAGTCACTGAAACATATACAGTAAGGGGAATTACATTTCCCAAAAGCCCAGAATGATGCTGGAGTTTAACCTTCAAGAGCTCAGCTCACAAGAAAAGGAGTATCTTATTATCAAACCCTGTAAGATCTTACAATGTTTTTCCTCCAGCGCTGCAATTTCAACGCTCCCAGCATTTATTGTAAGTTATCTCAAACATTCGCTGTGTTTAGTTTACGTTCATCTCCATCTATTTTTAACAAAAAATAAACTCAAACGCGCACTGGAGCAGTACAATATTTCTCTTGAGTATCATAAGACTGCTTGATCACATCTTTTCCTGGCACTTAGTCCATTGGTTTATGAATTATTTTGTTACACTGAGTACATAGTTGATAGTTTAATGGCTGGAAGTGATTGTTCTCGAAATATGGATGGAGTTGTCATGGCAATACATTGCTAGGAAGATTAAGGCGTGCTTAAATTAAGGCATGCATTGAATTCTCAGTTGTTTGAGCAACTCTTTCCTTGCCATGTTTGGAGAACATCCTATGTAGTGCGATCCTCCAAGACGTCTTACTGGATTCCCAGTCAAGTAGTGACTAACCCAATGCTTTGAGTCACCAGTTTGCCATCCCTGGGCTGCGGCCAGTCCCGTGCCGGGTGCGCGGGGGCCGGCGGGGCAGCGATTGGCCTCCAGCTCTGCCTGTTTTGCAATACCAGGAATTCCTTCCAGCCCCTTTGAACTAAACACCGAACAGACGCACAGGCCGCCGCAGCATTTGGCTCCAAGATACACAGGAAGGTTTTCAAACGCACGGAAGAGTTCAGACAACAGTGAGAGCTGGTTTTCTAGAATTTGATTTTTAAGGGTTTTAAAGGAATTGATAGTGATAGCCGGGGCCTGAGGAGACTTCCAGAAACACGTATGGGAAGTGTCGCCCCGAGGTTGCCTCCCACACGCCCCACGCAGCAATTTGTTGAGAGAAAGTCACCGTAGCAATTCTTATCAGAAACTCTGACAAAGAAGATTTTAATCAAGTATCTCAGTATTTCTGATGGACCGATAGCATTTCTGGCTTCTGTTGAAAGACTTTGGCTGACACCAGTTACATCTCGGGTCATGTGTGACCTGTCACTGGGGACTTTTTCATCCAGCCTCGCTGACAGAGATGGAGATGGCGTGCGTGGGTGGGAAGGGAGAAGCATCATTTCCCTAAAAGCGGCTCCCTGTAACCAGCCCATTCAATGTTCTCAGTAGATTTAGTCTGTGCCTCGCCATCTACGCACAGTAATGAAGAATATATTGTAAACCCTTATCTGTAAGAAAATTTGCATGGGAAAAGAGCATTATTGGCAGTCCCATGTAGGGTCTCAAATCCATGCTGGTATTTGAAACGTGAGCAGAGAGAAACGTTCAGACGTTGACGTCCTGCATTGAAATGCAGGAAAAAAAAAAAAAAAGGTTAGTCTGTGAACATGTGGAAGTACAATTTTCAGAATTGCCTAAATGAAATGGAAGCCCTATATTTATTTCTGAACAACCTGTTGCTGTGGACAATGCAAATCCACAGCAATAAAAGTATATTTATTTCTGAACATCCTATTGCTGTGGACAATGCGAATCCACAGCAATAAAAGTTTGCAAAGAAAACAGTTTATTGTCAACTCCACCGACGTGGAGTAATAACAACTCATTGCAACTGCAGTCAACACCTTTCTTGTAAATCCAGAAAATAAATATTTACTGCCCTGTACGTGATCTGCAGCTTGCAGCAAAGATGACCCCAGGCACATCCCAAGCACATGGCAAAAGGATCAAAACAAAAAGCACGTGATGGTTCTTAACAGAAACTACGTTATCCATGGAAGGGACAAACACACATGGCCTTCAGATCCGTGTAAAACAATACCAGGGCTGCAGCGGGGCTGGAACCGGGAAAAGCAGATGCTGCCCAAAGCAGAATCTGCTCGAGAAGTTTAACATGCACAACACATATCAGGAAATCGGAGCGCTTTCATGTGAACAGAGGAGAGCTCGTTGCAAGCTTATTTCCAGCTAGCATCGATGAACTGAATGACAGAGAGACTGAAGAGGCAGAATTCAGACCAGGACCCGAACGTTCGCTGGGTCTGGTTGAGTTAGTCCTTGTCTTCAGCTTCTTTTGGAGCCAGGAGCCAGCTACAGAAACGCGGCCTGGCTTAAGGTCAAGAGCTACTGGAAAACATAGGAACAGTTCTGCAACATTTCCTCTAAAAGAGACGCTATTATCCACAGCAAGGACCAGAAAATTTCAGCTGGTGCTCATTCATGGGAAATTAAAAACTCACACAAAGCATGAGGGACCCTGAGACATGGTGGGAGGGGGAAGATTCCCCCCCCAAACCACGTGGTTTTGACTCCGTCAAAGATGTATTCAGTTTAACCCTCAAATCTAGAGCTGTTTTTGCAAATGCAAGAAAACCATCTCTAGCTTTTAATAGGTGCCAAATCCATTATTTTGGCTAGAGAGTCAAATTAGCTTTGGGCCAGTGGAACAGACTAGATGATTTACAGTCCCTTTCATGGTGCTTGTCATAATTTTACAAACCAATTACAACACGCAGAGTTTTAAAACCATCCAAGGGCAATGTTGGCCTTGCCGTGCAATACAAACCTATGCAGATTGCATGGAAGTTACCAGCGTTGTTTTAAGGACTAACACATCTTAATTCCTTTGCTTATTCCCAATTCACAGTAACAGACATGAAAAATTTACACTGCGGTTGTGGCTGATTTAGAACTAAGACTCCACTTAGGGCTCAACCATGAAAAAGGTGGCAGATAAATCTCATGAAATAAATTGGACAAATATTGGTGGTGTTCACGTGGGCTGAGCAACCTGGTCTAGTGGGAGGTGTCCCAGCCTGTGGCAGGGGGGTTGGAACTAGATGATCTTTAAGGTCCCTTCCAACCCAGACCATTCTAGGATTCTATGATCTGTCATTACCAAGCGTGAGAAGGTGATGCTCAGAGTCCCAGCAAAGAGGCACAGCGATGCTGCATCCGTGGTCCTCACCACAGCATCACCCCCAGCCTCTGTGGATCTCCCGTGGGATCTTGCAGAGGAGCTGCAGTGCCATATGAACAGGGTCAGGTGAACGGCAAAGCTGAGGCCAAAAGTGACATGGGAAGCAGCTGGGTCCTGCGCAGGGGAGGTGGCTGCAGCGCTGGTGTTGCTGTTGGCCGCCCGCCCTGCCCCGTGCAGGGGCTGCAGCGGATCTGTGGAATGGAGTGGGATGCAGCTGCCCCAGGTTCAGGATGTAAATGTCAGGGTGAAGGAAAAGCAGCTTGTGCCCTGAGGCTATTCTTCCCCTTCCTTTCTAAAAAAAACCAACCACCAACCAAAAAAAACAACAAACAACTTGCCCCAGAACTCAAAAGATTATTAAAAGCGTGGGGCTGGCACCTTCTCTAAAGGGAGACCAAAAATCTACAAAAATTCTCTAAACCACCAAAAATCCTCTGCCTTTTCAGAGTGTTGTCTCAGGGAGAGTTATCCTTTAGGCGTCACATGAGGCTAAAACTTCCCCCCTCATCAGGAGCGACAAACATCACTCACACAATTAACGCGGCTCTGGCACTGGCGTGGAAGCTGCCAGCCAAAGAAACATGCAAAGCAGCCACTTGAAAAATAAAATTCCCCACTTTCTTGTGCATGTGGAATGAGCATGATTTATCCGGGAAGGAATTTGCCCTCAGTGTTGATCGCCTTAAAAGAGACGGTAACTAAAATAGCTACAGGCCGCTCAAAAATTACCCGGTTGTCATGTGCAGTGACGTTCCCCTCTTTTCCCCTCATCCTAAATCCAGACTTTTATCCCAGCATCCGTGTCAGTACTTCATTAACCCCTATCCCACAGCAGATCATGGCAATGTTTCTACACAGGGCAGCGATGGGTATCGCTGTTGGATGACGGCTAATTCAGCAGAGGAGCCGGGAGCCCCGCTGGCACGGGCTACTGGGGCAGGAGAGCCATTCCCAGTTTGGCCAGGGTGGAGAAATGGAGAAATTCCCAGGAGGGGGAAAGAAAGATTATTTGGTAGGCAGGGAAGAAGCCAGCTGACACAAACTGCTCACCCAGCCAAACAACCAGGATTGCAAACATCAGGAAGCAGGATTAGAATCACAATTTGTTGGCGCAGACATCGTTGGCTTAATATTGTTTGTTGAAACCTAAAGTGAATTGGTTGGGGGGG
>VYZM01016675.1:106550-159662 GCA_013398915.1 Dromas ardeola | reverse complement strand
GGGGGGGGGGCAGGGCTGGGCGATGCGAGGGAGGTTGTCATCTCCTTGGGTTCTCTGGGCTGGTTTACGTTTCCCTGTCTGCATCCCAGCTGTAGCCGCCTTCGCATCCCCATGTGAGGAATAGGGAGATGAATCCTACTCCCTTCAAAGAACTCCTCGCCCCTGACGGGTGCCCAGGGCTGGGCAGGATTTCATCCCTAACGCCTCCAGCTGTCTATCATCAAGAAGTGGTATCAAATACGAAACCCCTGAGGAGGACAAGGGCACACCTTGGGCAGGAGAGCTGCTGAAGGCAGCGTATTCGCAGGGAAACTCCAGGCAATTAGATGCTGTCCCACACGGAGACATCGTAAGAATGATCCTACCATCATCGTAAAGATGATGCGGTACCACGCGATGTAACAGACGTTTTTATCAAGTCTTTTTACTGGGGCTATTACTCACAAAAATCTTTGTTTTAGTCTTCTGCTTAGAAAAAACAAGAGTTCATTGAAGGGTTTAATGAACCTTTAAAGACATCACTGCAAGGACTGCCAAATTAACCTGCCAAAACAGCGTTATTGAGCTCCTGGAAATTCATGACAAGGAAATGCGTGTTTAATGTTCCTCATTTAACTCCGATTATTCAGAGGAATCAGCAGGTGTATTTCTCTGAAGCACACGAGATGCTAATGGAGACAGCGTGCAGTCATTCAGCCTGTGCCTTTCTAGAACTGAAGAAAAACAGTTGGAAAGAAAAATACTCTTTCCCCTCTCCCCAGAGCCCTCCAGAGGCAAAGAGGGGTTTTCAGTCTCTCTTTAAAGATCCAGCATTTTTATTCTTTTCCACTGCTTTGACCAGCATTTATCCCCCAGTTGCTGTGTGCTGCGCCACAGCTCAGATGCTCCATTCCAGCAAACTCCCCTTTATGCACCAATGCCTAAATATAGAGGTACTTACTTATGTACTACTCTGGCAGCGTCAAAGTGAATACTAATAAATAAGTGAGTTCCTGGAGCACAGCTCAAATACTGGCCCTAAACAGCTGATTATTGCTGTTGTGGCCTCTTGTAGCAAAGCAGCGCAGACTGGTTTGGTTGAACAAATGTCCACAGAAACCAAAACGGGGGCAATGTCGCTGCTGAGACAGGACAGGTCTGTGTTTGAAGCATGGGCAGGACGCTTGGCTGAGTCTCCCAACATGCCAGGGACATCCCTGAGTCCATCTGCCCTGTGCTCCGCTGCCATTTTGTGCTCTTCAAATCCAGGCTACGACCCTGAAAACGCTTACTGCCTGCCCACCTGGGGAGGTACTTTAACACCTCACCTGAAACATCACCAAACACTTAATTAGACTTCTGCACGTGCCCCGAATTATTGCAGTTCCCATGGCCCCAGCACAGAATCTCCCCAGTTTCCCCACACTCACACAGCAGCCAGAGGCCCAGGCTGAATTGTTTTTTGTTTTTTTTTTGCATGAAGAAATTGAAAGGCACAACTTCCACTTCCTGAGAGTGTGCCAGGGCCACCAAACTATCGGCAGTTATTTGCGAACACGTTATTTTACCCTGCAGATAGAGGTGCACAGACAAATAAATGAAGCTCCACTGATGCTGAGAGCAGGATGCTATTGCACGCTGCCCGGTCCTGGGCTCAGGCAGGGTGGAAGGGGAAAAAATCTGGTCTTTGCTTCCAAAACTGCTCCATCTGATGGCGAATTGATGTAAAACATATCCATAACCGTAGAAGCGAGAGCCCAGGTCCCGCCGAGAAGCTGGCCCTTTGCTCTCAGCTTCCACCTCGAGCACCAGCTCCTTCGGTAGCATCGCAGGAGGGTGCAAATGCTTACACCCAGCACCAATAATGCCTTCAACAACAGTGGGGATTCACCTAAATAAATCCCTCTACGTTTAGCTCCCGGCATCTCTATGCCAACACTGTTTCTCTGTAGTGGAACATTTCTAAGAGTGTGGACTGCACATCCCTGCCATATTCTCTCTAAAGACATGATTTTGGACAGAAACGGAGAAGAGAAATTGCCTCCATCTCTCACAGTGAAAATGGAATAGCTACATGTTGCCTATCAATATATTTTCACTGGAACATAGAAAATTGCTCCGATTTTAGGAGGCTGTGGAAAGCCTCAAGCAGACTGCAAAAACACCATGATGCTCTTATCACAGCAGCTTGAGTACTTAGGGAAGGGACGGCGTGCAACTGCCCATCACAGCTGCATCTGGAAGGGGACATCCAGACCACTGACTCCAGTCCGACATCCCCAGGGCAGCATCCCAGGACCTGGGCAAGACATTTCAAGTGGGGCGATCTCTGTCCCCTCCTCCCCGAGCCTGGCAGCGCTCCCACATGCAGTCTGTCACAGAATGATAGAATGGTTTGTGTTGGAAGGGACCTTAAAGCCCACCCAGTGCCACCCCCTGCCCTGGGCAGGGACACCTCCCACCAGCCCAGGTTGCTCCAAGCCCCGTCCAACCTGGCCTTGAACCCCTCCAGGGATGGGGCAGCCACAGCTGCTCTGGGCAACCTGGGCCAGGGGCTCACCGCCCTCACAGCAGAAATGCTGTTGGTGAGCCTGCAAAAACCAGCATCATCCCCAGGCTTTGCCAGAGGGACATCTTCTGCAGAAGTGCTTCTGGACACATAAGAGCAAGAGAAGGATGATAGGAGAGTAAGAAACAGATCTGCGTCGCTTGATTTCGCGTTCCCTATGGAAAGCGGCGCTGGGGGGCTCTCCCAGCTGGCCAGGGCTCACCCTCCCACTTGCTGCTGGTGCCAGGCGTGTGGCAGCGAAGGTCAGGATCGCCAACAGAGCCTCGCAACTGGGCTGGGTAAACCCTAATATAAGATCACAGAGGTAGCTGGAAGAGATAAAAAGGGGATTGTTCTGTTATTTCCCCTAACGTGACTCTAGATTGTGCTAATGAGAGATGAGGACACCTTCTGTAAGTAGAGCAATTTGAAGCAATAGTGCTGTTTCCCTTGTTTCATTAGACTTTCCTGTTTGACACTGAAGAGGACAATCCTTCCTGATGTCCTGTATCTTCATTCCTCACTATCCGGGTCCCTTTTTTCCCCGCTTATCCTCATTCGCACGCAGGTATTCGCAGAGCAGCGCAACCAGCAGCCGATGGGCACGAGCACCCCGGCCCCTCTGCCCTCCATTTCCCTCGGTGCCGTGGGTTTCTGGAAAACAATGTTGGATTGCTCCCGCTTACTAAATCAGTCCCGGTTTTTACAGCGCCATTTAAACTACTTCCTCAGGAAATTTCACAGGCGCACTGGCGGGCATTGATTTCAAGCAGAAAATATCCCGGCAGGAAACTTAAAAAGGAAAGATGTGCTGTAATTATATCTCTTCTGGGCTGGCAAGACGGAGGAAGACAAGATATAAACTAACACATGCAGCGAAGCTGTAATACGCAGCGATGCTGTAATTAATACAATCCAAGCTTTCAGAGCACTTTTCTTGCAATCAGAGTTTTGGAGCCGAAGCGCCCAGCGTTCCGTTTGGTCGCACACACCATCACAGCGGCGACATCGCACAGACCACCCCATCTCATCCCTCCGCCGCCCAGTTAAACAAGCGCAAGCAATTAAATACCTGTGACAGCTTCTGGTTCACAGAAAGGGCCTGAGATGCAAGTCCAGGATTTCAAGCAATTTCTAGAAATAATAAATGCTTTAATAGAAGAAAACCAACTGTGGATAAAGGCTCCGGGAAGGTCTGAAGCTACTTCACGCTGCTGCAACAACAGACATTAATTTTATTATTTCTTTGACACTACCTTTTCGCAGCCAGTTTAGGATCTGCACACACGCTCCCCCCTTTACCTAAATGAAAATAAATCTGTGGCGTCCTTTTGCTGCAAAGCACACGTGATTTACAACACGTGGACGGGTTTTAGGGTGATATTTATTTCCAAGTGAAATTCCCAGATGGAGAAATGAGGGTTGGAGGGAAGGACTAGATTCACAACAGCAGCATCCTGCCTGTTGGACTGTACTTTCTGCCTATAGTACTGCTAAGAGGCTGCTGTCCTCTGGCTGCAGAGCAGACGTAACACGGATGGAAAGGCTCTTGGTATTAGCTTGCTCTCTGCCCCTCCTTCGAAAGGAGAACACGGCAAATAAAAAGGGATATCCCACTCCTCCGGTGTCCCAAAGCCACCCCTTCGTGTTGGACAGCAATGGGGAAAGTCTGGATTAGGACAGTATCACATAAAGATTTAGCGAGGGATTAACCCTTTTAGCTGAGGTCAGTCGGAATGAGGTGGCCACCACAGACGATGCCAAATCGGCTGCAAGTCGGCACCAGGAGCCGCAGAACAAGAACTGTTTTCACTGTTAACGACCCAGGCTGTCCTTGGACTTGCACTGCAGGAGACAGTCACCCCGCAGAGCGCTCCCGGGCCCTGACGCAGCCAGTCCCTCTCCAAAGTGAGAAAACCAATACTTTCACCCAAAGGAAGAACACAATGAGGATCTGGGTTTTGCTAGGTTTTTACCATGCTATTGAAAAAAAATAACAAAATAAATCACTACCCTGTTCTTGCATCTGCAAATTTGTCAAGCAGAAACTTCAGTTTTACTATTCTAAACCTGATTTTGCAGAAGCCTTAAGTAATAAGTAGCTTTTTGTCTCCCACTTCTGTAATTCAAAGCCTATTTTGGCTTTGCCACAGACACTCTGGTACAAACGTCCCATTTATTTATAAAAAGGGGAAAACACGCTTGTTATTTTACATCTCTCCTCAGAGCAGATTTACCTGTTGTGCTTTGACGGGGGGAAAAAAAAAAAATAAAAAACAATCTTCATTATTGGCACAAGCAGGAAATTCAGGCATAACTTTATAACGACGTTTTATAGATCTGATCTGCGGGCGGGGAGACTCTCCTTTCTCGCCCTGCTGCTGCCGTGTAACTTGTTCCACTTTCCTCACCTCAGAGCTAAAGAAGAAACGAAGTTTTTATTTCAAGGCTCAGTTTTGCGTTATTACCAGCACGGCTATTTATAATCCCTGGAACAATAGCTGACCTTGGCCCAGCGCGAGCACTTGGATACCCTGCGCCTGCATTGTCCCGCAGCATTCCCACCCCGCTGCCTCCCCTCCCCAAGGCTGCCGAGCCCTTGGATGCAGGGTGGGGACATCGCAGGAATCATAAACAAAGCCACCACACTCAAGGCTCCACTGACAACGTGGCCGAAGCCGGGGAGAGGTGATTTCTCCCTCCCTCCCCCCGAGCAAGCGCAGGGAAAAACTTCCCCGCTGACCTCTGTAATGAGATAGAAGCAATTGCTGATTGCACGGCAAACTTCGAAGTATAAAGCAAAACTCTTTTCCCTGGTGGTTTTCTTCCTGGAAAATCAGCCAGGTGTCCTGGTTTTCCTCCTGGGTTAATTTTGCGGTACGGAAAACGCGGCTAGAAAGGGGCAGGGTATGCACTGCTGCCTTGACCCTGCGGAGCGCCGGCTGCCGGCGCGGTCCGTGGGTTACCCAGCTATGGGTCAGTGGGGGGAATCCTGCTCTGCTGCAAGGGAGGGGGATGCTGGCAGCCCCCACCGCCCTCCTACAGCCAACAGAGAGCCAACAACCAACAGCGAGGTCCCCTCGCTCGGTGCTTATCTGCTGGCCCTGGCAGGGCTCCTGGGCTGCTCGCTGGGCATATCCCCTGGCGCGTTTGCCAAAACAGACCGATAAAGCCAAGGCCACTGGCCAGCGTGCGGCCGAGGGGCCCGGCAAGGAAGGGTTAGTGAGAAGGGTCAGCGAGCAAAGAGGAGCATCAGAAATCAGCCCCAGAGCAGAGGCTTCCCCCCTGCTTGCTGCGGGGTCAGATGGACAGACCTGTTGGTTTCCAACACGGAGCAGGTCCAGGGGAGCAGGGAGCTGCCGGTCAGACCGGCCAGAGGTGCAAGTGCTGCTGCCTTGGGCTTGCTTTTGAGCAGAGATCCCCACCAGAGGGACCTCTTGCTCAGAGCTGCGGAAACCAGGCTCCAGCCAGGCTCCAGCCATCCTTCTGGGCTGGCTCCTGCCCCGGTGCCCAGGCTCCTGCCCCACGGAGGGGCTTGGGCTGGCCAGAGGCAGCTTTCGGGCTGCGGTGCCCGTCTGCTTCTCCCTGGGTCAACACCTGGGTCCAGCTCTTTCGGAGAAGCAGCCTGGATTTGCTGGGGAAGTGGTGGGAGGCTCATGCAGGCAGGACCCCATCTCCTGCAGGCATGGGGGGAGGAGAGAGGGCAGCCCCCCGGCTTGGCTGTGCCCCCTCGGCACGAGCCCACCACGGCTACCATGAAATTCGGCTGTTGGCTGAAGTCAAATCCCTGCGCAGTGACAGCCAGGAGCAGCAGCCCTTGCTTTTGAGCCCAGGCTCAGGTGAATATCTCGGGATACAACTACGGAGCTCCCAGGAGAGCAAAGCCCTGTTCTCATTTTGAAGGAAACGGCACATCCTCCTCGTTCCAGCAGCAGCCGCCGCCGCTGCATGCGAGGAAGGAGTTGCAGGAAGGATGAGCTGCTTTTGGCCTCAGTTCTCAGCAGAGCTGCAGAGGAGCCACCACGACCCCACCGCTGGGGCACGGGGACCTCAGCCTGTCGGCAGCTTCTGCCTGTCTCCATCCATCCCAAATCAAACCTTGTCAAACAAAAGCACACGTGCACAGTCCTTGTGCCACACCATCAGACAGGCCGAGATCCGATAAACGTTCACCGGGAATCATGTTCCTTTTCCACCTGATTTAGACCAGCCACTTGAATTTGCAGCTTAACTCCAAGGAGGGAGGGAACTTTTCACCCCCCACACTAACATTTGTGTGGGAATTTAATTTAATTCCTTCTGGTTTTGGGATTTCCCAACCGGCGTGAAATCAAATCACTACATTTGCATAAAAGTGTTTGAATAACTGGATTTCTTGTCTCTCATTAAAAACCACCTCACTGCGGGATCTCCCCATCCACACCTGGAGGAGAGGCAGAGCGCCCATCTGTGCCCAAAGCCATGGAACCACGCACAATTAACCCTTCCGTGGGTAGATAGGAGGCTGCACGGACCAAGTGGACTTTATCAGAGCGGCTATTTCAGGCTGAACGATTTCCTCCTCCCTCTCCTAATAGGATCCTCAGCTGGCGCGGAGCCTGGGGGCAGGAGGGACCTGCCAAGGAAGCGGTTCTGAGCCCCGGCTGCTCTGCTGGGAGGTTTTTATTTCTCTCTAGCATGACTCCGAGTATAAATAAGCTCTGACAACAATTGGATTAGAGGTTAGTTTGCCTCCCCATATCCCCAGGAGAGCAGCAAAAACAACAAGGGGAGGATATGGAGTGCCTGAGAGGCAGTTTGTGCCAGCACGTACCTGTAGCAAACCCTGACCAGCCTCACAAACAACCCAGCGGGTCACGTAACGGGGTGAGGACGGGTGGCCCGGCAGCGCCCACAGCAGCCATTGCCTCCCATTAACACTGCATTACTTTTTCACCTTAGCCTGCGTTAGCATGAGCAGCCTCGGAGCAGAAAGGCTGGGATGGGGTTTAATTGCTGATGCTGTTTGGAGAAGAGGTTCAGGGGCAAGTAAACACACACACACACATTTACAAGCAGAAACTTGCGATTAACCTCTCTTTCCAGATGGTTTCCTCGGAATTGCACCGGAATCACTGCTCTATCGCAGCATGTGTGACGCTATCGGGCAGCACCAGAACTGAATAACCCCTTAGAAACCTTTCCCTGGAGCCGGTTAAGTGCAGGTTTCCTTCCAGCCCCGCTTCCCCAGCATCACCCGGTGCCTCCATCCAGGCTGGAGCTCCGACCCGCATCCCTGATTTTTACAGAATACAGTTTAAAATGCTCCTCCCTCCCTCATGTCATTGCAAAAGCCACGTCGAGCAGCCAGCGGAGCGTGGCTGGGTGCTGGGCTCTGCCCGAAGGCGGCGATGCTGCCGACGCGCTGCCCGCGAGCTGCCAGGAGCTCCTGGGCTGCAGCTCAGGGGCCAGAGCTCAGGGGAACCCCGTTATCTGGCATCTAGTCACCTGGCTCTGCACTGATCCAAAGTAGCTACCCCTGTAAAGTATAATAATAATATAATAATATATATATAGGAAAAAAATATTATAATTTGGTATAACTCAGTGTAACTACCTGTATAATAAATATATAATTGCCATTGCAGCATCAGATGTTTTATTGTCATCCCAGGGAGCATCCTTTTCCCTGCTCCCACTGAGACCGGCCAAAGGCTGCTCCTTCCTCTTTCCAAAAACCATTTTTTTCTGGGAGGGGAGTATAAACACCCAAACATCTCAGGTCATCCTCCAAGAGCAATGGTGAAAGCAGGGGAACCAGGGAACTTTCCCACTTCTGGGAAAACCTCAGAGAATTAACCCTGCAGGACAGGGACGCTGCTCTCCAGCCTCTCCTAAGGCGCTCCAGGTGGAAACACCCGGCATGGTTAGACGACAGCTCACTTGAACCCTGGACACAATATTCATTTATAGTTTGATAACAAGAATGTGGGCATAACCATTCACTTTTTAAAATATTTTTGGGCTTTACGGTTTATGCTTTCATATCAAAGAAACTAAACCCTCGGGAATTAACCCACATGAAGAGCAAGAACTTCCCTGTTGCAGAGGCACTGGAAGCAGATGGACTCAGCTCTGGACTTCAGTTGGTTCTGGAGGGCTTTTTGAACAACAAAGACATAGTTAGAGCCCACACCTGATTGCACCACACTTCAAACATGCTCTGAATGCACCATGAATCAGCTATTGATTTATTTAATTTTTTTAATACATAAATAATTTTGCTGTGGAGCAATTTTCAATTATAAAAATGGTAGTCCTAAATGGTGCCTCAAAAAAAGCGGTAGACACCCACATGCACGACTCCACCTGGTTACTAATAAACTTTGTGCTGAGAACTGAAACGCTTAATAATTAGATGGTAAAATTCCAACCTCAGAATTGTCCCACAGCCTTTGCAAACAGCTTGTGCTTCCTTGCGTGAGTGGCGAGGCCCAAATCGAGCAGCTTTTCCACGAGTGAGAAACAATGGCTGCAAGCTAAGACTCACAAGTGCTCTGAATTATGTGCAGATTAATTCTCGTATTGATGTTAAGGGGGTTTCCTTTCATGATATGATCATTTCCTTTAACTGCTGAACTTGGAAGGGAGCCGGCCGCTGTGCCATTGTGCAGGGCCGTGCCGCGCTGGCCGTGGGGTGGGTGTTTTTGGGAGGGCTGTGTGTGCCCATCCCGGCTGTCCGGCTCCAAAGGAGCTGCCATGCCCCGGGGTTTCATCGTGTGGCACGGGGAGTCGCTCTGCAAACATCAGCGGTGAACTGCCCCGGCCAGGCTCTGCTGCTGGGCAGAGGAGGAAAGTCCCCGAGATCTCCCTTGGTTTTGCTGCTCACGCCAGGAGGGGGTCACCTGTGACAGCCCCATGCCAACTCCCTGCCCTTCTGTTAGGAAACTCACGTTTTGTGATGTTTAGTCTTAATTTTCTCCTTTCGGACAAAGGGCAGCTCCTCCCCAGCCTTGCCTGGTGTCCTCAAAACACCCCATCCTTTCCTGACCCATCACTTGTTGCCTGTTCCAGCCTTTTACCTTTCCTCCCTGGCGCCATCCAGGTCCCTCTCCAGCCCCACAGCTTTCGCCCAGCGACACACATGTGCAGATGCTGTTTTGACGGGTGGTTAAGAAACATCTCCCTGCAGCAGTCTCCAGGCAGCACCGCACCAACATCTGCTTCGAACCCTGTTTTCCCAGTGCCCCAGACATGATTTCAGCTCAAAGCAGTGCTTCATCATTAACAGAAGCAACGATGCTCTAAGAATTACGTGCCTGGCTCATCATGCTGCTGCTGATTAACACTCCGCAGTCTTGGAAGAAACAATTCAACAAAAACCGACGAGCTACAAAGGGAAAAATATTCCCTATGGCCAAGTTGAACTCCCACTGAAATCCCTGTAAGTGTTTCCACTGGCTCCAGGGGGAACTGGATCAGTCTCTATCCAGGAGACAACCTATAAATGGATGAGATTTCTGCGTGAGTCATCTCTACATACAGCCAAATTTAGCTCCTTTCTCCAGTGGGTCTTTTGTCTTGTCAGTGCTGTTTATGTGAGGAAATCTGTCCTTCTGTCACCTCAATACTTCAATGGCCAGACACCTGGCATCACGCGCAGGGTGGTTACCGCCGGCTGCAGAGCACAAAGCATCACCTCCCGACTTTCTGCATGAGCGTGAATTCATTTGTTCCTTCACGTCAGCATTTGCTTATGAACATCACCTTCCACAGTACAAATCTTTTTCCCTCCATTTTGAAATAACACATCCCCATGAACAAGAAGCAGGGCTTCAGGAGACCACATCAATTTGTAAAGGCATTTTGCTAGGTGGCGTTAAAATAAATACTGGCCCAGACTCATTTCCCAAGGAGCGCACCCAGGAGGAATGCTGCCCCCCTGGGATCTCCAGCAATGCTCGATGTCAGATAGTTCTTGCCATCCTCCCTCTGAGGATGACAAGTTTGTCAGGAGACTGATAACTTTGTCTAACCAGCAACAAAAGAGCATGGAGTCTGGAAAAAGATGTCTGAAAATCATACTGGAAAATGGCTTTCAAAGGCTTTACGCAGCACTCAGCCATGACCTGACTATATGAATGAGTAGCGATGGAGGAGCTACACCACCACCTTTGTAGATCCAGACATCAGAAAGTAATTAGCCAGTAAATTCTGTATCTGGACACTTCAAAATGTTTAAAAGAAATAAGCAGCCTTATCTGTTACAAGGATTTAAGGAAATTGAAGCCAAGACAGTTCTTCAAGAACACCCAGAAAAACAAGCAGATGTGGGAGGTCTTCCAAATCCAAATCCACCCTTGTCTGCTTCACCAAATTACCACTAAAGTAAATTTAAAGGGATTTAGGAGCACCTGATGTGCTTTAAGAGGGGATTGCTGAAGACACTGGCAGAGAGAAGAAATGCAGTACTGAGAGGGAAGCCCTTAAGAAGCAACGAAGCCTCCGTCTCACACCACGTGTTTGAGACAGAGGAACAAACAAAAGCTGTAATTACTAGAAGGAAGCATTTCCAGAGCCAACAGTTATCTAATTAAAATAAAGGACAAACCTTAGGACAAGCAGCAAGTCTGTGTCCCCAGACTGGCCCTCTGTAAACGCTTTCTGCCAGAAATTGGGCTTTCTGGCAAGATGCAGCCAGACCCCACTTTGAGGGATTCTTCTGGGCGGACAGTTTGTGTTTGTTATTGTCATTCAGTGCCCTGAAAATGTCACCGCCTCATTTGCCTGTCTGTGGACAACCCACCTCCACCTCAAGCACACCACACCAAAGCCAAGGTTCATACCAACCACATTCCTCCCCTCTCCAGGGCTCCAAAAGGACCCACGGCCTTAAAGACTCACAGATCTGATGAAAAACAGGGTGCTGCCAGGTGATGACCAGTGATACCTCTAGACACTGTGACAGGACCACGTTCAGAAGATGAAAGGAAAAAAAAAAATCTTTATCAACTTAGTGGGTGTTTTTCCTTTAGGAGACGAGAATTGGGTTTGGTTGGCTGCCTCCCATGCTTGAAACACATAACACTGTCCGTTTGGACCTGTCCAATCTTCATGGACTTTGTTACACTCCCACATGGCATGATTGGCCAAGTGTAATCCTAGAAGGTGTTTAACTCTCAAATTTTCATAGGCTACAGCCAGAGGCTCGGTGTTAACATCAGAGATGGTCATAAAGTCATTGCCTCATGCTACGGAAACTGGGTGTATAGTGGCTTGCTGTCACCTTCCAGGGTCATCTTTCCCACTGCTTTCGCTCTACATTTCATTTCTTGGGATTATAAATTAAATTGTCATCATTCTGAAAGATGAGAGAGCATATTTTATGGTCTCTGCAGTTAGAAGGAAAGCATGTTAAAATATAAACATTAATGTAATATTACCTCTAAAAGCATGGTTGAGTGACAGCTGATTTTTTCCTAAGTGTAATTTTCAACTTTTCAAAAATCCATTTAATTAAAATTCATTTATAACAACAAAGTTAGAATCCAGATAACTAGGGAAATTTCCTTTCATTTACAATTTTTTCCGCTTTTTTAATTGCTTGGCTCAGAAGCAAACAGAGCTTTTCTTATCAGTCTTCCATGCTTATTGTTGATTTTCTTCTATAAACTAAACTCCAGACGTCTTCCCTGTAAAACCATGCCAGAATTTACAGTGGCACCAGGCTAAAGCAATAATTCCAGCAGAAACTAAGCAGATTTTATTACTGTCAGCATGTTTTTCACATCAGAGGAAAAGGTTGGACAATTCAAACGTCACATAAAAGGTGCGATCATTTAACTAGGAGAGAGGGCTGGAGGATCTCAGTCCCCTTGGTATTTTAGCAGCTATAATTCCTCCTTCAAGGCAGAGGACTGAGCTGCAGAAATCTAGAGACAAAATACTGAAATAAAAGCTTTCTCTTTATTTCAGCAGAGTTTGGACCAGCGCAGGTATGCAGAAATGAGCTTGTTTTGTATCTCCTTCAGCTCTTACAGAAGGTTTTGGCATCTTTTCGCTGGAGCAGACTATTGCCACCTAAGATAGGTCTGCTGAGGAAGAAGCAAATAGTCCTTCAAAAGAGAAATCTGTCCTGGAGACTGACATCTAAATTTCTCATTAATTCTCTAATCGCCTTGTGCAGCCCTCAGGAATTCATCCAAGAGTTCAGGGGCATCAGGCGTTTATCTTTAAATCAAACCCTATCCTATCAGCACCCCATTCATTTTATTTTTTAAGTTATTTTTTAAGCAAGTCTCCTTTCTCTCTCTCTCTGGCCTCATTTTCATCTCTTGTTTGAATGTCTGAGGACAACAAAACCGGGTCCAGCCGACCAACAGTTTCTCAGAATAGCAGATGGCAAGAGTCCTTCTTTCGTTAACCTTGAAGTATGTTATTTGGAGGAACTGCAGGAAAAACAAACAAAACAACAACAAAAAAAAACCCAAAACAAAACCAAACCAAACCCAAGACAATATAGGAGAAACCCAGCACACAGAGGGGAATACAGAAATGTCTTTTTACCCTCACGCAAGAATAGAGGCACTTTCAATCTGAAATCGCTAATGGGGACAGGCAAATTCAAGAAAACTCCTTAAAGCTAAGAGCCCATTATTAAAAGATGGAAGGGTTTCTTGCCCCAAGTAAGGCTCAGAGGAAAGGCAGGCAGGCTCTGAAAAAACCTTGAGGGGCTTCACACCTTTGGGCTGTTTTCCTGCAAGAACAGCCAGAGAGAGATGCCCAGAGACCTACATCTGTCCATACTGCAGCTGAATTTGTTCCCCACGGTTTATGTGTACGGTGCTGCTGAACCAGTGGCAGAAGAAGGACTTAGGAGAATTTTTTTTCCATTTACCAGCCCACACCCATGTTCTTCCACTTTTCAATGGAGTTAACAGGAAGTCTACCAAGTCCTGACAGTGTTACATAAGTGAAAGTCATCTTAATTACATGGTAACGGACCCATATTTACGTTGATGTTTAACAGCTGATGAAGAAATGAAACTTGAGATTAATAGTTGATTTTTGAAGGAATTCATGACTATTCCATCAGTACTGACTCTGGAGGAGGTTCAGTCCCAGAGAGACTAAGGCTCCAGTGTGCCTTAACATCACACCACTGATCGATTGCGAGAGACATTGAATCAGGAGCCAGCTGGTGCGTGCATGGCCCATGCCTGGCTCTTGGTCTGCATTAGCATTCCACGTTACACAACTGATGGTGGAATAACAAAACCACATGGAGAGCCACAGACATCGAAAACCACGAGATCCAGCCAAAGTCCTGGGCTTTTTGGTTGCAATAGAAAGAAAAATATTTTCTGAGTAAAATCAGAGGCAAGTGCTTTCTTCAGGACCTTAGGGTCACACTTAGAATTTAACATGTTCGCTACAACTAAGGAAAAAAATAAAAAAAAAAGGCACGTGGTAGAGCTACATTCAAGAATCCTAATGGTGGTACTACATTGCTTTTGTTTTTGAACATGAATTAGTTCTCCATCAATTTTTTTTTTTTAAATTCAGAATTAGCTGGAAAAATTTCAAGTTAATATGCAAACTATCAGCCACATCTTTTTTCCCACTATAACCACATTCAAAAGCTTTTGTCTGACATCACTCCAATGACCTCACTGTTCACCATCCATTTCTCTTTGACATCCAGATTCACTAGACTCCAATCCCTCCAGCTTCCAACAGATAGCAAAGAAATAGAGGGGCTTTTGCAAGAAGAGGGGAGTCTAGGACTCTTTCCAGGAGGCTGGGGAGAGCTACGCTGGTGTGGAGATCCGCAGGGCGCTGAGGGAACAGGAGTGAAAAGAAAGATGGTGCTGAGAGACCCATGCTCACGAGGCATAGTGCTCCATTCAGGATGTTCCCAAAAGTGCACGGGAAAGGGAACTTCCAGCCATTGCCTGACCTTCGGGCCAGCCCTGTGGCCACCGTCTCTGCAAAGCCAGCTGAGATGCCCTGGATGTGACATCGCAGCCCAAACCTGGCCCAGGCTGGTCTCTTCCCTTCTGAAAGGCGATCCTGTTCAGATCTCCAACACCTCTGCAGAAAGGATGAGGTGGCCTGGGACTGACAGGTCTTGGGTCAAGGCTCAGTGAAAATCAATCCTGATTCTGCAGGGCAGAGCGAAGGCACTTCTACTTAGTATGAAACGTTGGTTATTGAGGAAAAGGATCAAGGTACAGTAGCGCATTTAAAACAACTTTGCAGATGGTGAGCAGGCTCCGAAGGAAAACCCAGGACACACAATATTATAGACGAAATGAAAGCTTGAAACAGCAATAAATTTAAGGAAATGATTTCTGAAATCCCTAGACTGTCTACATACAGTCTGACTGTATTAAAATGACTGTGCTCTTTCCACAGCTAAAATACTTGACGTGCCTGAAGAAACCTTATGTAAACAGGCAAATATACTTGCTTACATTTTATCTAGCAAAACTGCCCTTTGTTGTGGCCCTGTGCTGCGAGTGTTGGCACAGCAAGTCGTTTTCATTTTCAAAATGGAACAGAAAAGAGGAACAGGTGGCGGAAGAGACACTCCCAGGAAAACCACACAAAAACCTACCAAATACCCCGACAAGCAACGCTGTGCAACACCTACCTTCCCTGCTCTGCTTCTGTAGGAGAAACTTTGATGCCTGGAAAGAACAGCCAGCGCAAAGCAAAGGGCATTTCTGAAGAACAGTTCTAATTTTTTTATCTAGAATTAAAATCTGCAGTTTTGTGTGAAGCACCTTCATGACCTCTTTTTCCAAGTGCTTCAAATGGATTTTCTTTTTCCATTAGCTGCTTACCATTTGCAGGAGATGGTTGCTTTGGAGAAACCAGCACTATGCCAGAAGCCTATCCAAAAGGCTACAGCTTGGACATGAATGCAAGAAGCGAATAGCTTTCAGTATTAAAAAAAGATATTTTCCATTAATATTTGGATGTCAAGTGAGTAATTTCAGCATGTGGAAGCTACTGCTGGGAAGGGATGTTCATGTATTAGTTAATGAGCAAAGGTCATCTAGCCCATGCAGCCTCTCTGGAACGGACTGGGTGCTGGAGATGGGACAAGTGGTGCTTGACTCAAAAATAATATGGCCTGAGCCCAGCCTCTGCTAATGAGTCATTTTGATCTGGGAACATTTCTTCAGTACAGCTGCCTTCAGATCTTAGCGTTGACATGCACGGTTGAAGCCTTCAGAGACGTGAGAGAGTCAGACACAGTTTCCAACACCCCCTTCAAGAACGGGGAGTTCAAGTGCTCCAAGCATCAGGCTCCACGTACGGAGCCTTCTTACTCAAGTGGCACAAGTGCTGGAAATGGCCAGATCTTCTCAGTTCTTTCTCCTCAAAAAAACCCCCTCACACCCGCAGATGTTTCCCACACAGAAATTGGAAGAAAAAAAATGACTCTGAATATTCATTGTATAAGATACATACAAAAAATATGAGAGGAGGGACAACAAGTTGTGCGAAGAAGAAAAAAAAAAATTAAAAGTAGGCATTTCTGAGGTGAACACAAGAGGAAAGGAACGGATCTTACAAAAAAGTGGCATGAGGGAACAGATACATTGGTAGATGCTTCTTTGAAGGCAACGCTGCTCTGGCAACCCAGCAGGGAGGTTGCTCTTCTGAAGACTGTTTGCCGAGCTAGCTTAATGCAATGTTTAACATTCTTATAGCCCAGTCAGACAAGATCGACGATGAGGAGACAGATGAAATGGAGGGAAGGCAGAAGGGCCAACATTTGGAAGTCACAGGTGAGGAAGCCAAAGCTGAACAACTCAGCAGCAGCAGCAGGAGGAAGGCTGCATAGATGCTCCATGGGATCCCAAGGTTTGAATATTTGGGCCAAAAGCCACTGGTCCCCACATTCTGTGTACTGGTAGCTGCTGGGGGTAGCAGAACCACTTGAGGAAGCCACAGGATCCCAGAGCAGCCACCTTGGGACAGCAAGTCTGTCCGTAGGATCTCTGGGAAGAGATGAATCCCACAGACACCTTTACTAGAGCCAGATCTTTGCACCAGCAACAGAAAGGAGGCTGAGGACCTGCTCCCAAGCAGCAAGAGACCCCTGGAGACCAGGATGACACATTTTAAGAAAGTTTTGCGGGTATAGAATAGTTCACAGCTGCCCTATGGCAGATCAAGGTCTGCTCTATTGAATGTGACTTAATCAAATAGTTCTACCTCTGTTCCCATGATTTAATGAATGTAGGAGTAGGAGGGAAAAACCCAAGTACCTCCTACCTTCAGGCAAACCTTCCATTTGCTTCTGACATTCCTTCTTTCCCTTCTCCCCTTGGCCTCCCAGGGCCAATAACACTTCCATGCCATAAGCTGGAAACAATTAATGCAGAGACAACGGAAAAACATCCTTTACAGATTAGTTCACATCAGTAATTGCATTAGCCTTTTCAGCAAAACCGTGCTGAAGCCAGAAGGCTCCTGGCTTCAGTGACTGCAGGTGGTTCCAATTATAGTCACCTTCTTACAAGTAAAAACACAGGCTTGCTGCAAGTGACAGCGATTCTGCTCCTACAGTAATGATGTGAGATGGTTATGGTATTTGACTGCCAGAGACATGGCTATCTAGTCCCCAGAACCAGAAGAATGAGGATGGAGTTTATAGTAAATATATTTACTACCTTACAGCAGTGGTATGTTTTCTACATAAGGCTCATAAAATGCGAGGCATCTGCGTGTGCAAAATGTAGAGTGATGGAGGAAAAAATACCCATTAAAATCCAACAGATGAAACACAGAACAAATTCCAGAGTCTTTGCCAGTTATTAAGCTAGCAGCAATTACAGCCACCGGAGACCAAAACTTTACAGACGTCTGCATCCCATCAGCACATAGTTGCAAAAGGACAGGTAATGGTTCACAAATAGACCTCGTGCCATGGTTTGAAAGGCCACACTAACCTGGACATACACTTTCTATCTGGATGGAGCTGCTGCTGCTGCTATAGACATAACAGTGGTGTTAAAGTACTGCATTATCCATTTATTTAAGTACATTAGTACTTACCTATTTATTTAGTCAGTTTACTTAAATGGACAGGCAAGTTTGCATGGCTGACAACAACAGCCACAGCACTTGGGCCTCAGCATTGAGGCCTGGGAGTCATTAGACCTGGGAGCATTAGACCTGGGAGTCCTGGTGGACAACAGGATGACCAAGAGCCAACAATGTGCCCTTGTGGCCAAGAAGGCCAATGGCATCCTGGGGTGCATCAAGAAGAGTGTGGCCAGCAGGTCGAGGGAGGTCATCCTCCCCCTCTGCTCTGCCTTGGTGAGGCCACACCTGGAGTACTGTGTCCAGTTCTGGGCTCCCCGGCTCAAGAAGGACAGGGAACTGCTGGAGAGGGTGCAGCATAGGGCTACCAAGATGATTAGGGGACTGGAACACCTCTCTTATGAGGAAAGGCTGAGGGAATTGGGTCTGTTTAGTCTGGAAAAGAGACGGCTGAGGGGTGACCTAATTAATGTGTACAAATACTTAAAGGGTGGGTGTCAGGAGGAGGGGGCCAGGCTCTTTTCAATGGTGCCCGGCAATAGGACAAGAGGTAATGGGTACAAACTTGAGCATAGGAAGTTCCATCTCAACATGAGGAGGAACTTCTTTACTTTGAGGGTGGCAGAGCACTGGAACAAGCTGCCCAGAGAGGTGGTGGAGTCTCCATCTCTGGAGACATTCAAAACCCGCCTGGACGCGTTCCTGTGTAACCTGCTCTAGGGTGGCCCTGCTCTGGCAGGGGGGTTGGACTAGATGATCTCCAGAGGTCCCTTCCCACCCTATGATTCTATGATTGTCCCAAGCACAATGCCAAGGTCTGCGGCCGAGCTTGATGAAGTCAAGATGGGGGAGGGGGGGACCAAACCAGAAGCTGTCTCACACCTGCTCCAGGCAGGCAGGGCCAGTGCCATCAGCTCGCTATCACCGCATCACCACTCGCTATCTCACGTTTACAAATCCTTCTTTGAATTCTGGCCCTGGTTAAAAATAACAAGGGAAACAGAAGGTAAAGACATCTTTCCACAAAGGAGTGGGCTGGAAGTGGGTAACTCAAGGGTACATCTATGAATAGATCCCCGGTGAGTGGAGCTCTTTTGGAACAGCAGCACTAATGGACATCTTTGCTTCTGGACCAATGCGTGGCACACACAAGTCACCAAAAGGCATTACTGTTAGGGCTAAGTCAGCCCAGTAAGTCATATATGGCACAATCCATACCGTTAACAAGCCCAGAATTACCAGGACATGGGTGCTCAGGCATGCTCAGTTGCATGTGGTTAGGTTCGACTGCAGCCTCCAGCTGCAGCAGAGCCTTGTTCCTCTGACAGGTCCAATTCTAAGAGTCTGTCTAATGGGAACTTTGATTAATTGACAGTATAAACTATTTCATGGGGCTGTCCCGCTTCCTGCAGGACAGCCTCTCTCAGCTAAGCCCCCAGCGTGGAGCAGAAAAGCCATTCTTTGCAGAGTAGTCCAAACTCCAGGAGTTAGTATTTCTTCCTCGTTTCTATCCCTCTCTAATCAGCTGCCATGCCTAGTGAACAGCTGATACAGTGCCAGGAGTCAGGGAAGAAAATAGTTTTGAGGTAAGAGTCATTGCTTTGGGGATGAATTATTAGAAGCAGGGTGTAAACAGTCATGGTACATTTTAATGTATGTAGGGATTTAATCAAGCTTAATTTCCTCTTCCACTATTGCAACTGGGGAGAGTCTGTGGAACTGTAAGATGTCAAATATTTAAACCTGACAAGTTAATTCCTGCATTGTGGAGCCAAGAACAGATGTGAACCCATTAACCTCCACCTGTTGTAAATCTCCAGCAAGTTCTGTGCACTCAATGGTTGCCTCATGACCATTGAGCATTGCATGGCTGGTCAGGGGAGATCCTCTCCTCTGGTCTCCAAGAGCCCCCTTGGGCTTTATAAGGAGCCAGCTGGCTCTGATACTCCCTGACGTTCATTTCATGGCACTACCTGAGTCCATACGAGGAGCTGGGAGACCTCCTGAATCTCTTGGAAGGGAGGAGGGGGAAACCAACAAGCTTTATCTGAGATAAGGGTGAGCTCCTTTCTAGCCTAAATCCAGCCTAAAATACCAACCTCCGTTTCTTAAGCCAGCATGAGCTATGCTGTGATGGTCTCCATCTCTGTTACTGGAAAGCCTACCCGGGATATAATGAAAAAGCTTTCTCATTATCATATACTAAGTTTTGGGTTCAGTGAATCGGCATTTCCCAGCAAAGAAGAATTTTACTGGAAAAATCCTAAACCAGTTCTAATTTGCTCCTGAATGTAATAAAAATTCCAGACCAGATCTTCAAGTGCTGCAGCTCCAGCACCCGAGGCAAGGTGGAGTGATGCCACCTCAGCAGGGACCTGGCACACAGTGCTTTGGGCAGCTACTTTCTTCTCGCTCTTTATGGACGTTCCAGTTTGCCTTTACCTTAAACAACCCAATCTGCAGTGGACAACTGTGATATTAGACCTGTAGCTTGCTCCTTTTTCCACATCTTGTTATTCAAGCTATCGTGGTGGTCTCTCGCTCCGAACTATCTGTAGTCTTGTGTTTAGCAGTGGATGGTGCAGGGCAACGCGTTCATGATTCAATGTTTGTCTTGGTCTGGAGTGAGTCAGGTTTGCCTTTCAGGACATGGGTGTCTACTCCTGTGTGGTGTTCTCCCCCAAACCCTGCAAAAGAGGCTCTCAGCATTGCTCTGTTCCTGTCATTCCCTATTAACCACATGGAGGATGGGAGAAAAATACCGAAGTAGCACCTTAGTACTTACTTATGTAAAGATAAATAAAATGGAAAAAAAATATATAAATTGGGTAGGAGTCAAGCAACACCCATACAAGCTGATGGGCAGAGACTTAAAAGTCATCTACAGCCCAAAGACATACAACACCACATTCTGGGAAGAGTAAAGTTCCTTCAAAACCACACTCCTATTTAGAGCTTAGTGGAAGGCAGCCAGAATTTTCTCATCAATTATGCAGAAAATGAGTTTAATTGCTGGCCTTTCAAAACTAGACTTGTAAATGGGCCTCCTTGTCACAGCAGTGGCATCTGACCGCAGCTCAATTGCTTTGTCTTGCATCCACATGTTTAAGATGTTGCTGTGGTCAGAGGAAGACATTGACCGTGGAGACATCTGAATCTAAACAAGAGTCACAAGACAGCAGACAGCGAAGAGCTGAGGCTGTTCCAATGGTTCTGATGCACAAAGGCAGGGAAACACAGACCTTAGGTTGTCTCCTTATCTATGCATGCAAGATCCACATCAAGGCTTTGACCAACCATTGGCTAAAGCCATCACTGAGAATTTTGAAAAGCCATACCGCTGGAGGGATGGTATGTGTGGAAGAGCAACCAGTTGAGTACCCCGGCCTCACACTATTAGATCTGTATCTTAGAGTGCATCAAAGAGCTCAGAGACTCACCCAGTGGCAGTGAAATGCCTTAACAGCATTTTCAAGCCTCACTTAGTGACACTTGGGGCTCTTAAGCATTAACTGAGAGCAAGACAAAACATTTCTCTCTGCTAAGATGTGCCCCTCCTGGCAGCCTACGCATCTGCAGAGGCTCAGAGGCACATTTCTTTCCCACTAAGTGTCTGGCTTAACTTAGACTCAGAAACTTGTTCCAGATACCAGAACATGGAGAACTCGTGACTGATGCTCCGTCATACCTATTCTGGCCCAGGGGAGCCTGGTGCCTCCTATCAAGCAGGGAAAGGAAAACCCAGTGATGCTTTGAAGGGTA
Source organism: Dromas ardeola (assembly GCA_013398915.1). Classification (NCBI taxonomy): domain Eukaryota; kingdom Metazoa; phylum Chordata; class Aves; order Charadriiformes; family Dromadidae; genus Dromas; species Dromas ardeola. The sequence goes on along the minus strand of VYZM01016675.1, from coordinate 138,331 downwards.
CAGCAGGAGGCTGCTGCAGCATCAGGGAGCTGCCAAGGAGTCTGCACATCACACATCTCTTCAGCCAGGACTTGCAAGCAGAAGTCAAGCCTCTGACACAGGTGATTTAAGGTCTAGGATAGAGATTCACTGTCCGCAGCAGGACAAACATGCACTTCTGAGCAATTCCCAAGGGAAAAGTTGCTCAAGCAAAGCAGGCTGTACCTTGGCAAACCTGTGCACTGAGGGAGATTCCACCTTAAAGGGAGCTGGAGGATTGATTATGTGGTGACAAACAACTAGTGAGAGACCCTGTTTAAAACTCTTGTGATCGAGAACATTTATGTGGATACTATCCAAAGGTCCCCACCTTTCTTTTCAGCTGTTGTGGCATCTTTCCAACTGCTGAAAAATTTAACTTGGTTTTCCATATAGTATCTGCAGTGATAGCATAAAAAAAAAAAAAGGAAATTAATTATGAAGAGATGTTTTCTCTTATGGACAGAAAAATACAGGCAGGATTAATGCCAATACCAGCTGCCTGTGAAGGAAGGAGATCGAACCCTTTCTTTTGCCCCACGTGCGTCCTTCCAGGGTGCCTGACGAAAGGAGAAGGACAACTCAGAAACAGTTGAGAAAGACCCAACCTAAAAGCCAAAAGTTTAGCAACAACCTCAGCAGAATGGAAAGCAGGATTTTTAAGGATAAAACTTCTGCAGTTCTCACGTAATGAATTTCTGGATAGTGAGCTTCCAAGGAAGCTGGCAGGGACCTCTGAGCACCACAGATGCCTCTGACCATCCAGCCAGCAAGGCTCCCCTTCATCCCACACCAGACTGAGACCCTCCTTCATCACAGTCTTGTGATAAAATCAAGCACTCACAGGGCTGCCCACCTGGGTGCTTTATTTCTCACCCAAAATTAAACCAGATAGAGTCCATTCAAGTAGAAAAGCTATGAATAAATTTGCTGCTGAGCTCCACTTTTTATCCTGTAAAAAAGCCTTCCTGAGATCCTGCTACTACTAGTCGCTAAAATTTACAGGAATCCTTAAAACTTCATTTCCTAATACGATCTTTTTATCTCTTGAAATGCATGCTGCTCACCAAAAACCACCCAGACAGTGAAATGCAATTCAGCCTATGCACTCCTATAGGCAAGCTCACCATGCACCATTGACTCATTTCAAAGAAAATAAACTCATCTAAAAGAAGTGGATTAGGATTTGCTACCAACAGCCAGAAGTTAAAAAACAACAAAAAAAATTCTTAGCGTCGGAAAACTCTTCTCTTCCCATTAAGGTACCATAGTGAGCAGAGTTTATTGAAAGAGGAGCTCAAAAATACCTGTGTATGAAGGTAATTGTGGGGATAGTAGAGACCGAGTTACTTCGATAATTCATTCTTCAAAAGACTCAAGGTTTTAAGTCTGTACCTCTCCGTTTTGAAGATGCTTGAACTGAAGAATGCAATTTCAGAATTAATATGCACACTGAGGATATTTGCTTCATTTCATCTCTATTTCAATACCATTGACTATGAAATGAATCAGTTTTTTAAAGCCTAGTAATGCCTTTTGCCTGAAAATGAATTTTGTGAATTCATAAATGGCAGAAGTTGTTTAAAACAGCTAATTCCACAAAGATTTAGTGTTACATTTTTTCCATGTTTTAGTGCTCCAAAATATTGCCTCAATACCAAGTAATGAATGAGCAGAAACAAAAAAAAAATCCTAGAAAAGGGCTTGAGAGGGGAAAAAAAGCCCAAAACACAAAGTGCAAAACGAAACAGGACTCCTTTCCCTCGGGTGTCCACTGCTTCCACCAGCCTCATCCCTGGCTCATTGCTCTCCATTGAAGTTCTGTATTTTCATTTTTTATTTTTTTCCTTGAAATTACATTAACCAACAGCTAAGTGCCAGTCCCCTGAGATGGATAACTACCATGTCCCTTTACTGAAAGCTTCCCAATGGCCTTTCCCGCTGTGAGACAGCCCTAATGTAAAGACTGTCCCATTGCGTGGGGCTGCCACGTCACACCGCACAACCGCCTGTGTTGAGGTACAATCCGATTTTCTTTTTTAGAGCTACCTTCTATATCACCGTGCGGACATAACGCTTATAGAAAATGTCCTATCTAGAAGGGACCAAGACTACTGAACCTCTCTCAGGATATGGAACAGTGGAAGCCTGTTGCTATTTAGGCTTTTTTTTTTTTTTTTTAAATAAATAAAAATACTGGTCTTAGCTACAGTTTACTTTTCCCCCTTAGAAACGTGGAAAAGTTTGTTCAGCTTAAAATTTCCTGTTTGGCATTAGCAGCTGCTGGCTATGATATTTATAAATATTTCAGCAGACATTTCTCGGGGAATCTGGTTACAATTAAGCAGCCAGCGACGCAGCTCTGCAGTCCCTCACTCCCAGGCAGAATTGGTGCCGCCCGAGGTTACCCGCGGGAGAAGAGGGGCTGCTGCTCGGCGAGCGTCAGCAGCCAGCGGTGTCACTTTAGGGGGGGTCTGTTTTTAAACAGGAAAGTGAAATCACTTGCTTGTGGTATCCAAATATAGTAGCTCGGGAGGCACATTTGGTCAGCAGGCCTGGGACCACCTACTCCGAGCATTACTCATGGTGCTTGCCTCGCTCCCCAAAGCCCCCGAGCATCTCCGGGTCGTGCAGTGCAGAAACGCGCTTCTCCAAGCTACGCATCCCTTCCTGCCCATCAGCCCCACACATCCCAGCATTTCGTGCTCTCCTTGGGTACACCCAGCCTCAGTTTCCCCCAATTCTTGTTGACATGACCTAAAGCTAAGCAAGTTGGAGTGAAGGGCAGAAGGAAGAGCCTAGGTGAAGACAATCCAGGCAGTTCTGCCAATGGTTTTCTGAATCGTTCACTTCCACTGAACCAAAGGCAGGTTATTTCTCCCCAGGCAGCCACCACCTCGCTTCAGGGCTTCCCGGGGCCAATTTCTTCCCATCTTTTTTAAAATAGCCTTTGATGTGATCTGGACTGCCCTGGGCCTTAAACAAAAAAAAAAAAGAAAAAAAAAAAAAAGCTCCAAACATCTCAGCATCTCCTTGGACTCAGCAAGACTGTTGCACAGTAGATGCACAGCATCCTGCGTGGACATGCTTTTGACCCCCATTGCCATCACCCAGTGTTGGCCAGAGGAGGAACAGGAGAACGTGGCTTCCCAATAAGCCAGCTCACTCTGAGGAGTCAGGAAGCCCAATAAACAATGAGGCAATGGTATTGCCTCAGAAACCACTAACCTGAAACAGCAGCTGCCCTTTTTACTGTAAAGGTACTTAGCAGGGGAGAGATTACTCAGAGGAATGGCAGGTGGAGAGGACACGTGTGCCAGTGAGTTGCTTTCCCCCAGACTGTCTGGGTTTTACCTCCTTAACACTACATCTTGCCCCTTCCCTGGGTAAAGCCAGGGCAGCCCCAGAGCCTGCGCACTGTGCCACACAGCTGGGACCTCACGGCAAGCACAGCCCCCGTACCCAAGCCCGAGCACGGGATGAGCATCGTTCTTGCCCTGTCTGCACACCCAATGGAAAGCATCTCCCAGATCTGCACCAGGAGCTTTGTGGGCACAGCACAGGACCACGTCTGAGCCTGCACAGCCCAGCCAGCCCTGCTGCGGCTCATGCTTCAGTGCTGATCCAGCTCACAGCGTCCCATCTTTTGGGACCTCAACTCAGAGGCCTCAGCATCTTCACAGGCATTTCAGACAAGCTTGGAGCACAGGTCATTTTATTACTCTTTCCCTACATTTCAGGCTAACAGCAGCAAGAATGTAAGGTAGAAGCAGCCCAAAAGAAGAAAGCCCATAAACAATTCTGCAGTCAAAAGCTTTTTATGGGAGAAGTGACTTTAAGTTCCTCATTTGCTGATTTTACGTAAAAAGAGGCAAAATATGCTGAGCAAATAAAAGGCATAATTGCACAGCCTCACCCCCAGTTTCCGGCCGAACGCAATAGCACCGTGAACTTCTTAAAGAGCAGCATTTCCTGAACCTCAAGTGCTCGCAGATGGTGTTGTCCTGGAGCACTTTGTGCTGATGTTCCGTGGTTCCCTTTGCCTCGCGTGACTACTCTGCAGCTTTGGTTTGTTTATTCCACTTTTTTCCTGCTCTGCAGTTATGAGCTAAGGAAGGGAACCAGCCACTTTTGCTAGTTTAATCGCTTGCTGGTGCCAGTGCACGTCCGTGGGGGTGATTAATGGGGTGTGTCACTACCATTCATGTGAGCGAAGATTGCAAAATCGGGTCCCTTTAGCTTGAGTGTGGGGATGGATGTCCCGTTGTCAGGGACGAGTCTGTAAATATTTCTATCTGAGCACTTTGGGGTCTACGTGATAGGAAGGGTGAGGGAATCTGTTCTCTGTCTAGGAGTAGGACCAGAGACAGAGCTGGTAGAACACCCTGTCCGGCCAGACCCACAGGCTGAACTCTGAGATGCCCACCATAAGCCGGTTCCAAGCTGGAAGCCACATCACCACATGAGCCTGTCTGGTGTCCAAAGCCACAAACAGGACCGACAGCATCGCTCGGAGAACACACACCATGCGGGGTAAGGGGATGCCTACAGCTTACAGCAAATGGATGTGTCTTCAGACTAGTGTTATAAAATCAGCCTTAACTATAAAGCCATGACTGCTGTCACTGTCATCATGACACTTCACCTTTCTTCAGAGCCACCCTCTGGCTCTTTATGGGGCTTGGTAACTCCACAAGTGCTGCATGTACAAAGATAGTGTTGTAATACTTGGGGGTTATATGGGATTGCCACCTAACGGCCACTGAAAAAGGTCACTTATCCCAACTGTATACTTTGAAACGAAAGCAGAGAGCTAGAAGACCTACACAGAAGCACTGGTGGAAATCCTGAAATCTATGAATTCATCATCCCGCCTCCACAAAACCACAAGTTCAACAAATGCCCTCAGAAGGCCTCCAGGTTTTACACAACTGCTTTCCAGACAGGAGGTGTCTGTTCTTCTTCCAGAAGTAACAGTTAAAATATAGCCAGTTTTGCATAATAGGGCTTGACACACAAGCTGCACGTGAAAAAAAAAAAACATAATGAAGGTGTGACTTCAGAAGTCAGATGAAGTCCCATGGGAAAGACTGACCGAACAGAGAAAGAAGAGACAGGTTGCAAGTCAAAAGCCTAAGAGGCAGCCAAGCTCTCCGAAAAGCTGCAGAAAAGTCAAGGGTAAGCATACCAGGAAAGAGACACGCCTGGGCCAACTCATGACAATTCTGTAAAGAATTTTTCAGCGTACCATGAATGGCATCATCCAACGAACCCTTCCTGTCACCTTCTTTTCCGGGAGGTGATAACTGATCCTCAGGAAAGTTATTCTACCTTAGCAGGAAGACACCTTCGTGCGGCGCCACGTGCTGCGTGGCTCACTGCTCACTCGATACCCCTCTGCTCTTGCACCGAATGACTTCCAGGAAAAGCGCTGGGCTTTTGCAAAGTATTTACTCATAAAAATATTACAAAACAGTAAGGCACCATTTGTTGTTGGAAAGAAAATCCCCCGAAATATTTTTCTTTGGGGAATTCGCAGATTTCTGCAAAACTCCTCAAATGTCTCACCAAAAAGAACTCTGAAGAAAAGAATGCAAGAGTTGCCTGAGCCGCAGCTGGATGCGTCCAATGCCGATTGCTCCTTCGAGCCTGTCTTTCCCCACTGCTGCATTACCCTTAGTTTTCCTTTTTGCTCCTCCTGAGACAAGAGCTAACAGGTGCAATGACTTTCCAATAAATCACACATAGAAGCAAAAATTTATGTACAGCAGAAAAGCAGGGAGTACAATTTCTTCCAGTGATGGCATGTGGGTGGCTTCACCCCGGCCTTCAGCTTTGGCTTTCAGGGGTCATCCTTCTGCAGCGCATCTGGCCGCGATGCCTTGGCTTCATCCAGGCTTCTGCCTGGCCTTTGACACCCGCGAAAGCTTTTGCCTTTCCTCCTGTCACATAACGAGGCGCAAGGAGCTGCCATCACAGCCCTCCCAGCCTGATCACCCCCCCAGGCCCCAGCGCACGGGGCAGGTCAACTCCAAACCTCCTTTGTAAGCCAAGCAAACAGTGCTCTGAGATTTCCATGATGCTGGAGGAGCACATGTTTTCCACTACGGCGCTGCATGCGAGATCTCTCCTGGGACAAAGCACAGCGCTGCTTTTTCTCTTGCTTTAAATATATTTGCAGCAGGCCACCGGAAAGCAAAAGAATTTTCTAGAAGAAAAGTGTCTCTGGCTCTTGTCTCAAATGTAAATGAGCAAAACTACCACATTAACTTTCCCGAAATGCAGCATTTCACATTCAACATTTGCTTTCCCAGCCCTGCAGAGGTGCTGCTTTCTTTTCATTCCTCCAGCCCAGGAGAGCGCTGGTGCTCAGCCAGCACAGGAGCCACCCACCAGCCCAGCCGCCGTCGCTAGGCATCAGCGGGATTTCAGGACTTAGCAGAGCACACACTTAAAAGCTGTATTTTTCCTAAATGGATTTCTGCATACATTTAATTATTTTGTTGAACTGGAGCCACTGTGAGTGAAGGAATCATTATTCTAAAAAAAGTAAACAAGGGCGGCTGTGCATTCCTGCAAATTTTCAATAGAAGAACACTCTTGACTCCGGAGGAGGAAAAAAAAAGCAAAATTCTCCTCCAAAAGCCTCCTATTTGCTCCCAGTTTGGCTCTTTTTGCCCCAGCCCTGGAGGGAGTTCCTGCAGAGGACAGCCCTGGTTCGAGCTTGTGGTGGCACATCGCCACGCGCTCATGGGTTTCAGGTGGAAATACTCTGACAACGTGAGAAACCAAGACCCACTGGTGCGGTTTGGTGTTGTGCCGGACACCCCAGTGGTGTTTGCCGTGAGAAGGCCAATCCTAAACGCTGCCTGTCACACAGCTGCCCCAGGGACGCTGCAGCCGCCGCAGCCCAGACCCTCACCCAGCATCACCTTCATCGGGTTTTGTTTCTTCCCCTCCTGCAAAGTGTTGCTGCCTGGAGACTCCTAGAGCTGTGGGGTGGGATGGGGTGGGTGCAGAGGGGAGCCCCAGCTCCTCCATCCCACCACAGCCCCCAGCTGGGACATCCCTCAGGTTCCCACACCCAGCCAGGCTGGCAGGAGCTCTCTACCCCTCAGCCAGCACTTCCCCAGGAGACTTATGTTTCTCTTCAGCACCAGCAACTTCCTTCTTCCTTTCACTTCCACCTTTTGTCACATCAAAAAAAAATAATTAAAAAAAAAGAGTCTTTAGAAAATGACAGATAAGTTTTATATTCCCATCATCTCAGCACTCCTCATTTCCCCATCTTTCAGCTGCTCTCCTCTCGCTTCCTCCCTTTGTTCCCCTCGAAGGCTGAAGCAGTAACGTCTCACTCCCCTTGGTGGGGCGACTGCCAGCACCCACCGCTCTACAGAGATAAGGCACAGGGGTGAACATCCATAGGGGAAAACATCCTCGAAGTGTCCCTGAATGAAAGCAAGAGATGCAGTCCCTGCTGATCAACTGAAGCAGCTCAACAATTGCTGTTGATTTAAGCCATCTGGGTAACCCTCCCTGAGCACAGTAGGGCAGAAAACCAACTTGGAGGAGAGAAAGGGAGGGAATTAAGTCATCTCAAGAGTTTCCACCAACATGAACTGTCATCTGGAGACACCAAAGCCCTGGGGCCTTCCAAGCACAGAGCCCATGGGAAGGCACCCTGGGATGGCTTCCCAGGATGCGGGATCACAGGGAAATTATAGAGGCAACACAATGGGGACACCAGCCCTGCATCCATGGCGCTGTGGGGAGCTGCTGCTGGCCCCCACAGTGGCCATGGGCATGGAGCAGGCAGCAGGAGGAGCGAGGGAGGGAGCACTGCCAGAGGGCTGGGGAGGATTAGCAATGGGAGAGAGCAAAAAGGGAATTGGATTGAAAGGATAACACACCTCTACCTACTGTAAGCTCTGCTGGGACTTGCAAACCTGGTGTCCCCCTCAAAGCAAGCCTAGCAACGTCAGGCCATATACAAAAGACAAAGGAGATCATCGCTGCATCACCACCAGCCCCAACACCTGCCCATAAACCAGGCAGGGAAAAGCCAGGGCTCCCATCCTGGGAGATGAAAACTGCTTTCTCAGCAGATGGGACTTCTTGCAGTTACTAAGCGCATCTAAGCAAATTTTCTCCTACTCCCATCTACTCAAGTGGCTTCATTTTGTAAAGAAATTCTTAATTAGTCACCAGGCCAGACACCAAGAAGGTACGAGCAAGGGGCACCCACCTAGATGAGGATCAGATCTGCGTTCCACTTTCCCAAGTTGTGAAGGACTTCATATCACTAAGTCACAAAGCATCACAGAGGACAAAAAAGCAAAGAAAAAAAAAAAAAAAAAGCAAGATTCTGCCCTTGCAATTACATGTGCTACTACTGAGCAAGAGGCAAAGCAGTTTTTCCCTCTCTCGTGGGCTTTTGTAGAAGTTAGTAATTAATTATTCTGATTGCAAAAAGCTGAGCCTCCCCCAGGAGTCAGTCCCCTGATAGGACTCCTTTTCCTTGGGATGCTGGGAGTAGGTGGCTCAAAGGGTTCCCCATCACCACTCTGGCCTTAAATAACAGGACTGCATCACGCCAGAAAAATAAAAAGATGAGATGGGAGGTTGGGGAAGGGAAATAAAAGAAGAGCTTGATTATTTTTCCCACATTTGAGTTACGCAGATGGCTCATAACATATGGGATTTCACTTTGGGCTTTTCATAAAACAAAAACTACCATTCTGTTTCTCAGCCAGAGAGACAAAAACAATCTGGATTTTTTGTATTCTGCACTTGATACCCCTTTTGGGTTCTTTTGCCTCGTAATCCTGGGTTTCACCAAGGTAATAACTGGCCGGGGAGTGAATATAAAGCCCTGATGGGGTGAATCAGTGCTGTCAGCATCATACCATGGAGCGCTGAGCTCCAGCTGTTGGTGTAGGTGGCTGAGCATCAGCAGGAGGATGCTCACGGCTGCCCTGGGGTCCTTGAAGTGTGTGACATTGGTGTAGGTGGCTGAGCATCAGCAGGAGGATGCTCACGGCTGCCCTGGGGTCCTTGAAGTGTGTGACAGTGACTGCTCATGAAAATACCACTGAAAAACAGTGACAGGCCAGGATCAGAGAGGAGAAATGCTTTGCCATTCCTCGCTAGTAACCATTAGACCTGTAAATACTGATCCAACCAAATCTGACCCCCCTTCTCCTTCCTAGTGCTCAGGTGGTCAAACTGTGTCATCAGGCAATTCAAACCAAACAAAAAACCCAAACAAAGATTATCAATCACTTGTCATATTTATATTTTTGATTTTATTTTTAATTTTTATTAAAAAAAACAACCATTATTAAAAATGAATCATTTACTGGAAGGCTTCAGCCAGGGAGAACTCTCATTTCAATCTCGTGGACAAAACGCAGCACAGTTAAAACCCATAGGCATAAACAAAACCCAATAAAAAAAGATAAAAGAGAACAGCTCAAACCATAGCTTATAATTATGCAGTTTCCTCAATGTCAATAGAGAGGCTTTTGTTAAAAGCCTTCAATTCAGAATTTTGTGGAAAACTTAAAACACAGGGGAAGGAGGAAACACGTGCTTGTTCAAAAGAAAAAACAAAAAAAAAAGAGGAAAAAAATTGCTTGGGTAATGGTTAATTAATTCAACAAATTTACTTCCTCCAAAGCAATCACTGTTTGCCCAGCCACACAGTTGGCCCCCAGTGATGTATTTGCTCAGAAAGCTGAACATACACAATACCCACCAAGTCATTCTGGCCAAAATTTCCCAATTCTGGCACTGGTTTGGAGGGGGTTTTCAGTGAGATCATACCTGGCTTCCCGCTTTGGGAGCCTGGGGTTTGCAGTGCCAGTAGGTACCACTGGGAGCCTGGAAAAGGGGCTTTAATTCAGCCCCTTTGGGTCTCCCCCAGTGGGACAGCACCAAGGCGAGCCCTGAGCTTCTCTCTGAGCTCCTGAACCAGGGTGCAATTAAGCACCTGCCCTTGTACAAACATATCGAGCCCAAAACTGGGTGTGTTAAAAATTGCAAATTAGTGACTACTTTGTAAAAAAAAAAAAAACCAAACCCCAAACCCAAAATCTATCCTCAGTGTGGGAACTTTAGGGTCAAAACCAAATAAAGACGGTCTTAAAATATATACATATATATATGGCTTTTCATTTTTCCTATCCATTTCATTGGAAATAAAAATAAATTTAAGGGTGATATTTGGTTTTTAAAAACGATTCTGTCCTTCTCTTTAGCTGTCAGCCAGAGCGGACGGGATGGAGGCGCTGACTGACGTTGCTCACGACGCGGCTCAGAATCCACCCGAGTTCTCCTTCATCCTCGCTAGTAACCGGGAGTAGACGGGTGCTGCAAGGAGAAGACCGAGTTGGGTGGGACGAACACACAGCATCTCCCTGTCCCCTCCCCTCCGGCTTGTGCTATATCTTTGCTTGGAGCAAGAAAACGGAATAAACTTCTCTTTAAGGGACAAGGACATGCAATGGAAGTGAGAAACAAGCTAGAGAAGATGTTTTACCTAGTCGAGGATTCCTCTGAGAAACCTGCATGGAAAGAAAATACAAGGTTTGCATAAATACAACAAATCTCCGGCAGCTATAAGAACAGTTTGCATGTCAATGTATTTATCCCTAGTCTGCAAAAACTATGGATTAATGACTCTTCATTATTGGAAGGTGACATATATAGTACCATGCCAAGGTTACATTCCCAGTAGGCTTCATGTTGCAAAATGTATTATTTCTTGTATAATTAAATCATGTAAGAAGAGAGGATTGGCCATTCCATGAAACACATGCACTCACTCTCTTTGGAAGTCAAAATCTGAGTGTGACATTATCTTCCAATCATTGTTACCAAAATGTAATTTCAGTAGTTCTACAGTGAGAGATTTTTTGTCTTTTACCTTGGATAACGCAGATGCCTGTTTGAAGATTTCTAATGCAGGATCCGCAGGCTCGTCACCTCTCTCTTGTGGCCTTGAAGCTATGGGTGGGACATAGATAGCATTGAAATACTCTTCAAAGCACACAGGCTGGTTCCTTCCAAAATTTTGGAGGGTGTGTTGAAAATCCCAGAACAGATTAATCCTTCTCAATAAACTGAAGCAATTGCCACGTGTCACCTTTCCCTCCCAAAGCAGCTCTGCTGTAACGGCGTAACTCTAGATATTTCCAACCAAGGACCTACCCTGAGGCTGTAAAACAGAGTTCACAGCATAAATCACACCATTCGTGGCCATGATATCGCTTTCAGCAACTGGCTCCTTGTTGATATGTATTACATTGTTTTTCTGTTCAGGAAAAGAAAAAAAAAGGTAGAAAATGAGAAACTTTGTCATCAGTGGTTTCCAATTTTATTAAAAAAGCCCTCGCTTTGCATTCATTCATTTACTGGATGGCTGTAGGCATTTTCATTCCTCTTGCCAGTTAAGGAGAACATAAAAACAAATTATAGCCTGAGTAGTTTGTCCTGGAGTGGCTGGCAGGCTCAGGAGCATGGACTTTCTTGATGCCCTGGCTGGGAACGCTGTCCCGCGGCAGCAGAGCACACCCACCAGCTCCCTGGCGGCAGTAGGCGCTGCTGCTCGTGCCAAGAGGGGTGGCTGCGGGGATGGCATCAGGAGAGGGCAGATCAGGACTGGACATGGGAAGAGCCTAGCACGCAAGTTGGCCAACCCAATGCCCTTGGAAACACTGGCCTTTCCATTTTTATTCTGCATTTTCTTCCATATGCACAGAGTGGGTCTTGAGTTATTTATTTTCTGAGATATTTTTTTCCCCCGCAGTAGAGGATCCTGTATTTTCTTAATGTAGTGCAGAATTTGTGAAATGAAATTATACATCTAAATAAATCCTGCTGCGTTAAAGGAGCCCATGCCGAGATCATTTTCGTTACACTAAAAAAGATGTGTTAGCTGAACAAGCTATTCGTTTAATTTATTTATGCTTTTTCCCCCATGACTCAGGTTTAAATTTATAACAGCTCCTGGAAATCATTTACAATTGGCCTTCTGGGGAGAAAGCTGAAGCAAACCACATTTCAAGACTGCCAGCTTGTTGAATTGAACACATGGCAACAGTCCTTCTGCTACAGCCCAGAAAACCCCATTTGGTGGGTCTGTGCGCACATTGAGGAGAGGCTCCCACACCATCCGAGTGCACGCAGACATTCGTTGGTCCTCGAGGTGGACAGCTGAACACAGCCCACAGCCCTGCTGACCACAAAACCCCATCTGAGGTGACTCACCATGCTGACTTCCAGTTTATCTCCCTGCATGGACTTCAGCCTCACAAGGGCATTGACTGCGCCGCTCACCAGGATCTCATCAGCCACGTGGAACTTGAGGATGTTGGCAAGCTCCTTGGCATTACCTGGGGGAAGAAAACATTTACATTTGCAAAACAGCAGCAGCCCTTGCTTCCCATATTTCATGTGCTGGAGTGACTTTACATGGAAAATACCATAACTTCCTGAAAGTGCAAGGAAAAAATGTAAAATTGAAAAGACTGGGCAGAAGGACCTTGGTTGGAGCTGGTTAGGACATTGAGGCCATCAGGATCCCAGCAATTCCAGAAGGAAACTCTTCCAATGTCCCACCTTGGTACATACCAAACATGCCCTATATATGAAATCCCTCTCTCTTGTTTTTTCAGTCCCCCATTCTCTCACTGTGCACAGCATGAACCTGCTTCTGTTGCTGCTTTCACTTCCCGAAGAAGTCTAGGAGGGCAAAAAAAAAGGCCTATGTGAAATAAGGAAGCAGATAGAGCACACTGGGTATTTGCAAACATCAATCCTTTCGCCAGTGCCAGTGTCACTTGGCAATATTCCTCACGGCTGAAACTGCAGGATTCCTGGGTAGGAAGGGGAAAAGTGCAGCAGAAGTGTCACTAATGGCTCGCAGATTGCTGGCCTGCTCCCCACCCCACTGAGTGTCTACTCATCTAGCCGCACTTTGAAGTGGATCTTAGGAAGATAAGATGCTTCCCCTTCACCATCTATTTTCCAGAAGAGGCAACGATGTGCACAGCAGGGGCCAGCAGCCCTCCTGCATCTTCTCCTTTAGAGGATGCAGTGTCACTGACAAAACCCACAAACAGGCGATGGGGAACAGCTAGTGCAAAGATGGCCTCCATCTACAAAACCAGAGCAGCTCCTTCAGCAAAGGGGGACTTTTTGTTTCACTGCCCATAACTAAATACACTGTGAGCTTTGTTTTCCATTGCAGTTTTTCTAGGGTGGCCCCAGTTCACACTGCACGTCCTCACCAACATGATTCACTTCTTCATCAGGAACGTAAGCTAAATATTTGCATGAAAAAAGAAGAACATCTGAAGTGGCTGCATCTGGGATACTTCATTCCTGCAGCCGTTTACAATAGCTGCAAAACAGTTCTGAAATATTTATATATTAAGCACTAGACTGGATGTACAGCCTGATACTACCAGTTCCTCCATCCCTGCACTTAAAAGGATAACCAGCTACCATGGGCAGATGCTTCCCAAATTATGATGTCAATGTTTGGTTGGGGTTTAATGACGAGAAGACATTACACTCAAATACCTGACATTGTTTCCAACCACAGCCGGTTTTCAACATGAACAAAATAAAAGATCGTGCTGCTTATCCAGAAGAGCTTTATTAAACATTCCCATGCATTTTCCACACCCAGCCTGCACGCCTGTGCTTTTCAGGATACTGATCTTCGTCTGTGCTAGACTGGAATGTTTGTTGTCTTCTCAGGATCAGACTGGACTTCCTGCTTTGTCCATGTACACATAGATGGAGCAACAGCTCCATCCTTTAATACTTAAATTTCATGCAGTGTAACTTGAAGCTGAATGTGGACCATGTTTTCTATTTGCAAAACTTCCTTTAGACACCCCGATCCTATGTGGTTGACTGCCACTTTCTCACTTCTTTCATCCCTGCCTTGCAAGGCAGAGATCTCATTGGTTCCTCTAGAAACACCTGAGGGTTATCTTGCTTACACCAGCCAGCACAGCCAAATTTAAGTCATAGTGAGTTTGTTGCGCAAACACGTGTTCCAAGCACAAGAAAAGTATAAGCCCACGCCCACGCTTTGTTTGAGAGTTCAGTGCCATCCTCAGCTTTCTGCTGGATAGGGCTTATCCAAATCAGTTGTGTAGGAAGCCCATGCTTCCAACAGACAGGGTCAAAGAACGAGATATGGCAGAGAAACTTAGCCATTCCTCCCATACCATGCCAATAACTCACAGCAGCTGTTCATCTAAACGCTCTAAAAATGCTCACCCATTAGTTTGTTCAGTTCCCCTTGGGGCATGGCTCGGAAAGCTTCGTTTGTTGGAGCAAACACCGTGAAGGTACCTGGCCTGTTCAAGTTCTCCGTTAGACCTGCAGACTGGATTGCAGCCACCAACGTACTGCAAGACAAACATACATAAAATGCTTCACTATAAATTACTTTTGTTGGTCTTTGAGCAATTGCATGTTGTATTCAAAAGAGAGCTGTGAAGTTACAATTGCAAAATCCTGCTGGGGTCCAGCAAATCACAGGAATCATAGAATAGGTTGGGCTGAGAGGGACCTTAAAGATCATCTCGTTCCAACCTCCCTGCCATGGGAAGGGACAATTAACCAAATCAGTTAACCAAAAAGTTGATTAGGGGTAGGAAATGAGCCTGTGAGGTCCAACCAGAACACCCGAGAAAAGGCAAAGCAAGCTGGAAATGCTGAATCCTTGGGGATCAAATCGTAGTGAGGAGACAGAGAGGGCTGGCCACAGTGGCCGTGATGGGTGGAGAAGGCTTTGGAGCCAGCTTCTTACTGTATTAAGCGGGACCACACACTCTTGGCTTACAGTTCATTGAAGGGTTATTTGAAGTCTCACTCCCTATAATCTAAGCATGAGACCATGGTTTTGGATGCTCTTTCTATGTTAAAAGAAAATAAATATATATAGTCGTGACTACGACCCATAATAAATGGAAACTGCTTTGGCAGCTTTTCTGCTCCTAACTAGCACTTAGGAAGAGCAGAAAGGTCACCTGAAGCGATGGTCCGCCTTGAGAACATCCATCACTGTGCCAGATGGTGGAGTCAACATTTTGTCCACACTAAACAGGGTTCCAAACCTTCCTCTCTTGTCATGGGCAGCAATGCAGGCGTTTTCAATGCAGAGGTTCTGCAGACAAAATTGCACAAAAAAAGACTTTATTAGCATATGCTTCAAAAGAGAGATTTTTATACTTTCCACAATGCTCAATTACACTTTTTACATGATAGCCATAACATTACAGACATCAAGCATCATTCAAGCAGTGCACGCTGCAGGAACTTACATTGCGGTACACAAAAACTCTCAGTTCCCTGTCACCCAGAGTCTGTAGTTTCTGCCCATGGTAAAGATATTTAGAGGAGAGCTGGTCTCTAACAATGTGGTTCAGAAGCAAGTTTTTCATGTTGCTGTCAACGATGGGGAGTCTATCTGCAGCAAAAAGTATGGAAGGAACCAGTGAGTCACTTAAAATGACCATTGAGACACTAAAAAAGTGCAAGTAGAGAGTATTATCTGCATCAGGTTTTAATTTTAAAGCTAGATGCCACTGCCTATAGCTGAGGCATTTGAGTGAGGATTTCCACGCTCCTGCACTGAAACATGGCTGAAGACTGTTTGAAGCAGATCTGTGGCCCAAACTGATGGAAGAAAGGGCTTTATTCCCCGGTTTACCTTTGAACACATCATTCACTGGGGCAAGGAGGGTCACTTGCTCACTGCCAGTTAGATGAGAACTGAGACCAGCTTGTCTGAAAAGGTCCATAGACTTGGAAACTTCAGATTCTTGTGCCAATTCAAACAGGGTCTTAGCTGAAAAGAAAAGCAACACATAGTAACCTTGCGTTAAAGGCAATGCCGCCATCACTACAAAATATCTACACCCTCTAAATCCAGTATTTCCTTGGCAAAATAGACAGAAGAAAGGCAACAGAAAGAAAGATGCAGACAGGCACCAGTACCTGAGTCTGGGATCAGCAGCTCATTAACAAAATGTACGACACCGTTGGTAGCCAGGACGTCCTTGTTGGCAATGATGGGCTTCCCGTTGAGGGTCAGCTCTTCCCCACTGCAGCCCACATCCAAGGTGGTTCCTTCCAGAGTCTCCATCGTCAGGCCAGCGATGATGGCCTCAGCACACATGGCTGACTTCAGGATGTGATGGTTCAGCAGGTCTGTAAGAGAAGCAAGTGTCTTAGGGAGCTGGAAAAATAATCTACGAAATTATTGCATCTCTTAGGGGTCCTGTTCAACGGCAAGGGCCTCCTGTACAGCACTGCATGGGGCTCTACTCCAAAAGATGCGAGTCATTTTAAATTAGACTGGTTTTAATTCAGTAGCCTGGGAAATGAAGTGCCTAAAAAGAGTAATTTTTATACACCTTTGTCAACTTCAAAAAGTTTTGTGTGGTTATTTGACTCATTTGTTAGGGGGAGTTACATTGAATAGATGCTAGTTTTCTTCCATGTTGCTGGATTGATAGAAATCACCATCACATACAGGATTGCTAAAAGAAAACTTGGAAAAGGGACTGCTTCAGCCCCCTCCTCCATATCTGGATAACACTCCCTCTGCCACGTCTACATGTCTACCATGACTACATCCAAACAAGTCTTGGCTGTCCAGTTTAAAAAGCTGGAGTCTGTCAAATGTGTTTACTGCAGCTGTTGTCAGAGTGTATCAAGGAGCTGTTCAGATGTCCTTGAGAAGGAATTCAGAAGAACTGAATACTCTTCAGTCTCTCAATGTGCTCAGTAAACAAGCACTTACCCCTCAGGGCTTCTGGGTCTCCCAGGATTCTGTTCAGTGTTTCTCGTGGGATCTTCTCAAAGGCTTCGTTGGTTGGAGCCAAGAGCGTGTACTGGCCTTCGCTTTCCAGCAGGCTGTTGAGGTCAGAAGCAGCCACAGCAGCCTTCAGAGCAACGAGAATAGAGGGTAAAAAGCATTCAGCCAGAATACAAAGGTCAGCAACTTTGTCCAGGCATGCATACTAAGGGCCAGATTTATTAAGGCTTTTATAATTTCAGAGGACTTACAAAAAAATCATGAATAGCTTCTTTCAGCCCTTTGGTGCCTTTATAAATTTGAGTTGGCCCTGTGGTTCTCTTGTGCTCCAGAAATTTGAGTACAAGAGCCCTTTTTGGCAAGACTGAGTGCTAGTTCGAATACCGTGATATGCCTGGAAAGGGTCACAGTAGTTCCAGTGAAGAATTCGGATCAGAACCCACAGCTGGCTAACTGCAAAACCGCTGTGCTTTTTAAGTTATGCCTTAACTTGGCAGATACCGAGGCAAATAAATTGGTGCTCGTAAAATCTGAACAGTTAATATCTCCTAAGGCTAAGATTCCTATAGAAGAATGAGAAGCCAGACTCAGTCTACATCTCTTTACTGACAGCAATAGCAGGGGGGCAATTATTCTCATAAAACCCTACTTGCGCTGATATCAAACACTTCTCTTCCAAAAGCAAAATAAATTATATTGGTGCAAGGATTTTTATCAGCAGCTTTAGGGTCACAGCACCTAGGCATTAGCAAGCTCTTCATGACAATTCACTGGGAGTGGGATGACTGACCATCTTCAAGGAGCCCTGGAGCACGCGTGGGGTGGACTCACCCGAAGAGTTTCCAGGCTTTCCTCGGTCTCAATGATCTGCTGGATGCTGTTTGTTGTGGTGGCGATGACTTTGTCGATGACATGAACCACTCCGTTGGTGGCATGGTGGTCAGCTTTCAACAGCCTGGCACAGTTCACGGTCACAATCTGCAGAGGGAAAGAGCCACGGGGTGTTACATGCACTAAAACAAGAAGGTAAAGCAGCCTCCGCTGGTTTTCTATTTCAAACGCAGCGGGCGCTGTAATATTGAATCAGCAGGAGCCAAAATGTGGTTTCCTAAAAAAACACACAAAGAATGAGAATGCTCTATCAAGGATGTTTGAAACAGTTCATGTTTAAAGAGCTTTGAAAATAATCAGTGGTTTTGTCTACGCTGCATCATCAAGACTAAGAAAGTATGCAAAACCCAATACTCTAGGCAAGCATACTGTTATACAGCAATGGGGGCAACTTCCCTGCAACAGCATCGATGAAACTATCTTCTTATGTTATTTTTGAGCTCCTTCGAAATATGTATCTTACATCAATAGCTCTCAACCTAAGCATTAGAGAGTCCTGAAGGTCCAAGGACAGCGTAGGAGGTGCAAGGCAGCACAAAAGCAAGTCTGCTGTGGGTAGGTTTAATACAAATGCCTTACCCCATTGGGATAGTGGTGAATCTGGATAGGCAGGTCCTGGTACATTGAGTTTAGTGTTGTCCCGTGTTTCAGATCATCCGTGAGGACCCGTTTGTTCACCATGTGGTAGCGAAGGGCATTGAGCAGCTCAATGTTAACGTTACTGACTAAGGAATCCAGAGTTTCCTGAAAAATCAGAAAAATTCATTTTTCAGTGCTGAGTGCAATTAAGCCAGTCGTTAGAGAGAGACAACAGGTCTGGCTGCTTCCCAGGTACTTCCGAGGGGGCTGTGTGTGTGTGTGTGTGTGCATACGTGTTAAGTGATGTATTCAGCCTTAAGCCATCTGTGCAAATTAAGAGCTCTAACTTTCATAAATCTTTATCTTTTGCCTTACAACAGCAGGAAGCAGCTCTGGCACCCCCATCCCTGGCAGGCAAAGGGATGATGGCAGCAAGCTCCAGCGTGGGATCACTGCATCGAAGTGAGCAGTAAGGCAACAAAAGGCATTGCACAGGGCCAAGGACAAATACACCGCGAGACCTTCCCCAACCGCATTGTCCTTGCAAGAGGCTCAGCTGGTGCAGGTTTGGGGTGGAGGCTTGGTAGTGGGGATAGCCAAAAAGACGCCCCCTCCCTGCCCCAGTAGTTGTTCTTACACCTTTATGGACAAGGGATTTAAATGTGGGATGTAACTGGATAGGGCTTGTACAATCGGGACTCTCCCCTGGTCACAGAGATGCTCCGCTAGGATTGGAGCACCAGCAGGACGGCGGTGATGATTTCAGGAGTGGAAATTTCACAAGACACAGAGTGAGAAAATAAAAACCCAATGTAAAGGAAATTTGTATGTAATTGAGCATAGGAACATGCTGCTGCAGAAAGGCTGCAGGCTTACAGAGGGTCCAGCTGGGACTGGCTGCTTGTGCAAATTAGTAAGAACAACCAGAGTGGTAAAGTAAGGGTCAACAAGAAAAATCAAAAGGGATGGAAAGTCTCTTGCTGTGGGTTTTATTGCAATCCCTAATGGTAAGAAGCAGGGAAAACTGAATTAGGTGATTTTTACATCCACCCACTGGAGAGTATCCACATCTCTCTAGTGTTAGGTCTTTCAGAAATAAAGCTCTGGAGCTGATGGACCCGTACAGTGATTCCCATCCTAGAAATTCACAGTCGTTCCCACATCAGGACTGTGTCTGTTCTACTAGACAGGACTGGATCCAGAACCCTGCAGAACTGGATCTCCACCAGAGAAAGCCAAAGGAAGAGGAGAAAGAAGAGGAATTTTATCTTACAGCAGACAAGGATGCCCAGGCCTCATTACTCGGGGCAAAAATTGTAAAACTTCCAGGTCCTTCAATTTCTGGCCTTAGGTTAGACCGGTCGGAGTAGAGCTGCGTGGTGGCAGACCCAACAACTCCCAGGGTTTCATAGATGTTTGAAAGCGGCAGCGCTGAAAGAAGAGAAGGTTACGTTCCCACCACATCATTCATCCTTCCCGCGCTGCGCTGAATTCAAGGAGAGCTGCTGGTGAGAACACTTCGGGAAATGAAGCACGTCAGGGAACTCATATCTGTTCATTAATTAGGTAATAAATAATCATAGCCTGACAGCTCCGGCCTCCATTACATTAGCGTAATCCAGGATCTACTGCATCTCTGCAGGTTTAAATGGAGTTACTCTGGATTTATATAGATGTGAACTGAGGCAAGGAAAGGTGTTCATTGCTTTCACCCAATCCTTGTTTTGTACTCAGGCTTTTGGTGTTCGGAGCTGGCAGCTCACCGCTGGTCTCCGTCTCCACTGGCCCATCCACACCAGCCCCCATGGTTAACTGGGCGGCATCAAACTTTTGTGGAAGGAAGTGTTCAGAAAGCAAAAGCAGAATATGTCTTTCTTCAATAAACCCAGTTAATTCCCTCCCAACCCCCACCAGTGGCTGAACTGTGTTTTCTCCCAAATGCAATTTTGCGAACCTCATGCTTGCCAAAATAAAAATGAGCAGAGATTGGCAGAGCTGTCTGTTACTTTATCATTCCTTTGTAATGCACTTCCAATACTGCTGTATTACTTGTTGGAATAAGTAGTTCCCCATGGTCCTCCTCTGCTTGATTAAGTTTAATTATAACCAAAGCTTTAAGTTGTCTGGACCATTTTGTGTGCTTTGGAGCTGATCTGGCGCTCGGCTGGTGCTCTGCTGAGTCCATTTTTGACTTGTTCATGGCAATATTGTGCACAAATTGCAAAAATCAAATCCACTTTGAGTAATTTTCTAACATTTCCCTTTACTAGGCAGCTGTATAATTTTAAGAAGTCTAAAAAGTGTCAAGCGTATTTTTACCAGCTGGGCAGCCTTTTTCTCCAGGAACTTTTTCATATCCAGGACAGCACTCGTAACTTATTACCCTAGAATAAGAGATGGATATGGCAGATTAATTGACGGCGTCTCACTGCTTTTTCCCCTATTTGCTATAGTTGTGTTTCCATCCATATTTGGTGATGCTTCTAAGCAGACTCTTCATTAGAAATACAGACTTGAACAAAAGACAAACCACAATTTTTATCTCCTTCAGGGCTGCATGTTGCCAATTTCTCCCCAGAACAAAAGCAGACACAATTTCTTTTCAAAAACCACACTTTCCAGGAGACTTTGTACAAGCAGCGGATGGAAACTGTTGCCACGGTCACAACAGATAACCTACGTGAGACAATGCAAGTGCTGGTTCCTTTGGGCACATTTCCCATGGGATTTGGGGATCTCCCTGGCTGACTGCTGCTGTCAAGTCTGATCACTGTTTGGGCAACACACTGCAACTCCGGTACAGCTGCTTAAACAAACCAGCCAAGAGTTCCCCCTTCATTTCCCCCCATTCCTGTCCACCACCAGAAATTATTTGCTTACTTATGGCAAAATCCACAAGACAGCCCTGAAGGGGAAGGAGCATCCTTAGTCTTGGATGTAGTGGCAGAAGGGATTGGGATAAACTCTGCAAGGACAAACTTCACCGGGAGTGGAATGCGCATCCATGGGCATCCCTAGGCAGTACCACAGCACACCCATCTTTGCTAACACTGGATACATCCATATACCCTCGGCACAGCTTTTCCTTCTGGCTGGCAGCAAACTGCTGCTCTGACCAAGCACTAATCCCCCAGTAAAACCACAGGGGCCGCAGACCCCGTCCTGGGGACTCAGGGCCGTCCTGCAGATTTGCAGACCCTAAATAAGCAAGAGCTGCCTGAATGCGGCATCCATCGTCTGCAGCTCAATGGGAAATAAAAGTCATCTGATTCTCAAAGCTGGCCATTTGAGGGAATATGTTTTGATGTTAACAGAGAGGGGGGAAAAAAAAAGAAAAAGGGAAAAAAGAATCAATCCAGAAGTTGCCCATTTATTTCTCACAGGGGATTCTTTCACCTATTGCTCTTATGCTTGGTGTGACAGGAGCGAGGCCATCTGATCGATGGGCTAGGACAGGGAGGGAATAGGTGTTCCTCCCAAAGACAAGCATTTCCTCTGTGCTCCCGGTTGGATTCGAGACAAGTAGGATGCTGTAGCGCCGAGCCTCAGCACACTCACTCAAAGAGAAAGGAAAATCCTCAAGCTTCAGATATTTGTCATCATTTTAACACTGTTAACAAACAGTGGAAATGCCTGGGGTTTAAGAGGGAATTCTTCAGGGTAATTAAGAGCCAGTAAGTGAAACAAATACCTGCTTTTCTGTGACAGAAGCAAATAAATTCTGTGTCACGGTTTCCTAAGAGAATTACAAAGCAAACCCAGACTGATTGTCTAGACATTATATATTCCATGTGGGAAAGAGTTTGCCTAAAGCAATCCCTTCCTTTGACTACTGGAGATCTTAACACCCTGCTGCTCCGCTTTCCCCAGCCCCCCAGTCTCGTGTTCATTAGAAACACACACTTTCTCCCCCCGTCACTGCCCTCCCCTACCTCTGATTTTTATTTTTTTCACCCTAGAAACTAAATCCAGTCTAGACAGTTCCCTTGGTTCAGACCTGTAATCAAAGACGAAGAGCTGATTAAAGAGAAATCATTCCAAAGTTCAGCATAAGTAATTCCTGAGTGCTGACGTGGGCTTTAAAAGGCTTATTTATAGATTGATCGGAGATTAATGAGCTGTGACGAAGGGGCAGGATGCTGATGCTCGCCAGCTCGGGGCTGCCCCAGCAGCCAGGCGCCTGCCGGGAGGGGAGGGCACTGGGAAGGGATGGAGGGACTGCACTGCCTGCTTCTCAGCGGTTCATGGGCAACCTCAGCATCACCCCACCAAGGGAAGGTAATGGCAAGGAGCACCGAGGCCAGCTCCACCCGTGCAGGGGCTCATTCAAGCCCCAAGCCTCACTTGCCCACTGGAGTTGACACACCGGCATCATCTGGTATGCGTTTTGCATGCCAGCATTTTGAGTTGAGCACCAGAAAACTTCTGCAAAGGGCCAGGTGAACACAGAGGTGCTCAGCCAAGTGTTTGCAGCTACAAGGAGCAAGGGTACTTGGCTTTTTTGTGCCTACAAGGATGGGGTTTGTAAAAACTGCTTCAGCCATTTGTGCTCGTGGTCTTGGTGGAAACACAAGACCACCCAGCACACCCAAAGGCACATGGGCAGCATTTAAGGGGTCATTCAGGGCTGGGCAAAGGGCATCCTCCCAGCTAGTCCTGCAGCCACCTCCAGCCTTCAGGGAGGAGGAGGGTGGCCATGGTTGAAGGCTGCTCTGCCCCACTTGCAGGGCTCTGCATCCCAATGCTACAGGACCCTACACATCCATATGTGAGGATGCACAGTCTGCTGACCGGGGAGGAGTATTTCTCTTGCATTGCCGGGGGCAAACAGCTCACAGGAGAGAGCATGGAACACTCGCAACCACCGCACTGTGTACCGGGTTCTGCACAAAAGCCTTTGGAGTTGCCAAGTCCATCCCTGCTTCTGGTGCCTGCTCAGCGGCTACAGACCGCTACACCGGGACACGGCGGGTGCCAGCGATGTGGGTTAAATAAGCAATGCCCTCGTACAAAGAGCATTTGTCATCCACCCTGCAACGCCTCCGACCACAATTTCCTGACCTCCTCATTGAGTAATTTTGAGTCACATATCTAGTTTTTCAGCCACTGGTTTTGAAACACTGTGTTTCTTAAATGTCTATCTGTGCCTGACTGCAGAAGCAAGCTCCCTGGCTTTTATTAGTCATTGTTTCACTGCTGTTGCAGTCTTAGAATCTGAAATTAAATTTTAAGTGCATTTTTCAAGGTAATAAAAATAAGCTTAGGCATATATTAGTGCATAAAGATCCATTTGTAATAATTTCCTGTAATAAAACCCATATGTTTTGTTTTTGTAAAATAAGTGCCAGAGAGTAATTTTTTTTTTCCTCAACTGAGGAAAGTACATCAGACAAGAAAAGGAAAGTTAATTTAAAAGGGAAAAAATGAACGTATTAAGGGGAAACTTACTGCCACTAGTTATTCCTCAAATAATAATCAACCCCCAAATTTCTGTAAGTTGTCTTTTCATTCTCAAGACAAAAAAGTGCCTGGGGACACGTTCAATTGCAACCCCAATTCTGGAAGACTGAGTCCAGTGCATAAGGGAGGTAGAAAAATATAAAAAAACCCACAAGCACGACGATGAGAATATACTCTAAATAAACTATTTCTTTGGCTTTGGAATAACCAACAGTGGAAAATTACCTAATTACCAAAACAATCTTGTTTCAGTGCTCATTAAAATCAAAGCAGTGTCAGACTCATTGCCAACTGTCTTATCTCACTTCATCAGCAAGTAATGCAATGATAAAAAATGTACATAAATCCTCTATCTAATTTCTCCCCAACTGTGTGAGCCAATACTTCAGCAAAGAGAAGAAAAACAAAGAAAAAAAGCAGATAAAGAGGTAAGACTCCTCTTCTGATGCACGAGTTGAAATTTCCATCGAGCACATCCAGCCCCAGTAGAGCACTCCACCTCCATGGACCAAAAGATGCTGCTCAAGAGGGAAGCCTCCAGAGCCTCACCAGCCTCTGCCTTACAGCCGTAACCTATTTGTTTCTGGTTAGAGCTATGGAGCAACTCAGCACGGCGTCCGCTGCGCCCCAGGGTGACTGTGAGCGCTCTCAGACATAAGCCTGGAGCAGCGACCGAAAGCTGATGTACCTGGAGACAAGACCAGGCACATCCAGGTCTTTTGAGCTGGCTTTTCCGTGCTGCTCCAGTCGCTCTGCAGGAGCTCAGCTTTGCTTCTCTGCAGTACCTGGTCTCTCACTGATCTCCCTTCCTCCTACCTGTTTGAAACAGTGCTCAGAGCAGGAAAAGAAAATAAATCAAAGCAGTCAAAACTATCTTCCTAGAGCCAGGTATTTGTACCTGCAACACACATCCAACTTATGGCACCACCGACCCTTTCAGCAACGGAGGAGGATAACAGCCAGGTCAAATGTGAAGTAGGTGAGATGGGTCAAGCATCCCCTATCCCAGGACTCCTCACAGGTCAGAAAAACCTTTTAGGAGGAGGAGGAGGGCAATGACCATGCTCATCCATCTCCACCATCTTGTCTGGGCTGATGGAATGGATCCCCCTGCCAATAAGAGGACCAAGCGCACAGCTTCAGGAGAGGACTTCTGACTACGGATCCCAAAGGCTGGATCCACCCAGTTATGCTGATGAACATGCCAAATCCTGACTCTTTCTGGGATTTAAAGACAGCTGGTATTCTCAAAACCTCTCATGGACCAGCTCAGTCTCACACAATGGGCCAGTTTTGAGGGTTCGTGCTGAGCACTATTAACTGTGCCCACGTACTCTCTTGGGTGCTGATGCACTGAGCATGGCACAGCATCAGGGCCCTGACACTGGTTTAAGAATTTGACTGCTGCAGCATAACGCATCATGTGCTTTATGGCCCAAACGTCTCCTGATTGTTTCCATACGCCAGGAACGCCACGTCCAGTGGGAACCATCACCAGTAATCAGAGCTGTCCCAGGGTCCTCCAGAAAATGTGAGTCAAGGCACATGTCTTTTGTTCTGCACAAGCACTGCTAAAGGGCAAAGTAGGGCCCAGGCTCAAAAATGACTAGGAAGAGAGAAAAAGACAATAACACCCATTGTGGAGATGATGCAAAGCGAAGAGTAGTGAGGAAATATCCCATGGATAATGGGAACATTAGCTCATAGGTTAACAGGCAGGTTAATGCTGTGTGTGCTTTTCTCTCAGTGATGCATCATTGGATTAGACACTTGGGTAAAAGCAGAGAAAATGAGGTTAGAAGAGATCACCCCATCTCCTCAAATGAAATCATGAAATATTGCCAGATGCCAGTTGTTCCACCTCTTTCTGGAGATAAGCAGATGAGTTTGTCTCTGCCAAATACAGCTGCACACTTGGGTTACTTGAGTTTAGTTTCTCATTTGCTTCAGAGGTCACAAAATCTGTGGCTGGATCGCTTTGCCTTTCAATGACTCTAAGAGCAAAGCCATCCCACATCCACAGCTGAGTCATGTTTTCTTTGGAGACCTACTAAGCTACTCTGTTATCAGAAGAGGCAATGATGATTCCATATTGCCATTCCATAATCTTGTCCATTTCACATCAAAAAAGCCACCATTTGGCCAAGATGAGGGCCTGAAGGCTAATCATCCAAATGAAGTCTTCCCAGATTTGGTGGTTTTGTAAAATTAAAAGGGAGGGACTTGTTTGTTTCTTACAATGTTGCCTCTCCTTTTTTTTTTTTTTTTGTTTTCTTTTTCCTTTAAAGACAGTTGGACATAAGGGAAACCACTATACGTGCTCACTACATGGTACATCCTGCAATACATCCTCCTGAAGTACTGAATTTTCCTCTTTGAGATGAATTAATGGGTAGCACGATGAAAGACAGAAAGCCAGGCACAGTGACCGTTCTTGTTTGGCGTCCCTCCTCACAATACCAACATTAGACACACGAAACGAATCCTGAAGCCCAACGAATCCCATCACAGCCAAACCCGTAAAGGCAACCAAAATAAAAGCCATATAGGTTATGACGGTTCAAGATCTCAATGTCTGCTGTTTACTACAGAAACGGAATTTATTTAATGTGCAATAAAGAACAGCGTGTTCCTATAGATCTAAATACATATTACATTGGACTATACCAGAAACACAGGAGATGATTTTCTGCTGTTTGTTCTTCTTGACCGTGCAGATCCAGGGCCAGACCTGGCCCACAGCTCTGCTCCCCATGGCCAGCGCTCCCCAGGGCATCTTTGCGCTGATGTTGGGTAACGTGGTGGTGCGTGCTAAAGTGTGGGCCAGCAAACGTGTCTGAAAGCCCAGTTTGGCCTACTCCAAGGAAAAAGATTCTCTGCTCCTGATCTACAGCCTGGCAGATCGTCAAGCATGCAGATCCTTAATTATCTGCTGACTACATCTTTCAAAAGAATGTCCCGAGGCTGCTTACACAGATACTTTATGCAACAGCTACTTGAATATTATTGTTTGCACTTTTAGACGGGGAATTGGCCGCAAGTCTAATTAACTCTCCTGGTGGAGTCATCAGAGCGTGTTGGCTAAAACCGACACCTCTTTCTCCTTATTTCTGTTTTCCCTTCCAAAGCAAACATGTCTAGATGAATTTTACGTTCCCTCCAATATCCATCAGCTCTGGGTTGCCTTTTCCCCTGCCCCTTTTGGTTTTTTTTTAATCTAGGCAGCATGGAGAGAGACACAGCAAAGTACTAGAAAACATCTGGTACGCACTTCATTACACCATTGAGAGCTATAGAAGTATACATAGAAATGCAACTAGAATAAACCACCAGGGCTTGTATTTACGTGGTACTTTCCATTCTTAACACCTAAGCATTTTACGATCATGTTTGCCGTTTGAGAAAACAAACAAGGCACAAGTATTTCTTCGAGAGTAAAAGGCTAAAAGGCCTTATACGCCTATACACATTAAGCCCCGCGCTGTGGGCTCTGACATCCCACATCTGTCACATCATCTGCTTCTCCCACCCAACACCCATCTCTCTCTGGGGAGACCCTGCCCGGCGCTCAGATACTTACGTTGACTTCCCGCAGATCTTCCTCTGGTACCACTGCTTGCAGTTGGTGAAGTATTTCCTGTTCGTGCCGATCAGCTTCTGCACTGCACACACGTTGGGGCTACAGGTGACGAGAAAGCAGAAGAGGGCCTGGTAAGCCTCCCTCCTCTCTGTGCTGACCCCAGTGCGGAGCCAGATCCCGCCTGACAGCACCCGAAAAGCCCTGCTGGGGTTGCAAGGGAGGAAACTTTGAGAGCCGCAAGTCAACTTGCTAGATGTGACTGTATAATGTTTATCATGAAGTGGAGGAAGCAGAGAAAGGGATGTCTCTTCACTCTGCCGGCGTGTATTTTTCTTCACTGAGTGCAAAATCGTGACTTTTTTCCATCTTCCACGTCTCACGAAAATATCAAGAAATTAAGTTAAAAGTAATACTTTGGTCAGTATTTCTATGGTGAACAGCTACTTACAATTTGGGATCCCAGCTAAAACCTGATAAATTTATGCAGTAATTCAAATCCTTCCAAAAAAACCCCATTATTTTATTGTTTGGGACATAAGGAAGCACAGATATCTATCAGCCTCTGGACCAACTTGCACCAAAACTGGAACGGGCACTTTTGCTGTGTCAAAACGGACTCAGCCCACTCTGGACATGGATGCTGAGCTGCTGATGGGGAAAACGAGCAAGTGGCACTGCCCACTCCAGTTTCGACACACCAGATATGACAGCACAGATTGACAGTGGCTATCATAAGGTACCGAGAGCTGCGTCTCAACCAGAAAAGTAGACGCTTGGCGTTATATACGTGACTAACCTCACTGAGAGCCGACTGCAGCCTTTCAGCTTTCTAAGAAGTGGTATCACAGCGAGCAAAGATGTGGTCAAACAGGACTTGGGAGTTTACTTGCCGCTGGTTTGGCCAGCACAGCATTTCCCCGCTCAGCCTGGCTCACCATCTCCATGGTTTGTGGCCAGCAGCCCTGGCCATGGATGTGGGCAACGCATGGCCAGTGCATGAGATATGATTTATGGCTCCAGGTTGTGAGGCCACTGACTGCCCCTGGGCTTGAGCCAGAGGTGTAGCAAGCACCCAGGCAAGATGGGGATGCTCAGCTCAACTGAGACTGGATTCCCAACAACAACACCATGTCCCAGTTGCGGCAGCAGCACCAAAAGTATGCGCAGTGTTGGCTGCCAGGCAGACGGAGGGAAAACAAATAATTAAGCAAATTACATAAATCATCACTTCAGCCCATCAGAAGCGCTCTGCACTGTCCAGGCCAGAGTTTTCATTTGCACAAACGAAACTCCGGATGGGGTCTGGAGATGCTGTTGTAAAGGCCTTGTTGGTCTGTTTAGAAAAACAGACGGCAGCCTGTTTCCCGCTGGGTTTGACCGAGACGCTGCCCGTTTGCCTACCAAAATTAACAAAAGCAGACTTTGCACCCGACCACCAAGTCTTCCTGCGGCCGTGCTTGCTTTTCACCGGCATCCCAAATCCGTCTCTCTCCAAAACGGGCCAGCCCGCCCATCATTAGCATGAATTAACACGAGGGTCTCCTATATGTTGGCTAACTCCAGCAGGAGTCTCAGTGGGAGCTTGGCTTGCCTTCAATGAGCCTTTGTTGATGTGGCTGCTGCAGGGCCCTGTGGAGGCAGGATCCAGCCCTGGCACCTTCGTCCTGCTCCGAGGGGAAGGCGAGGGCCCGTGGGACCCAGGGGAATTAGGCTCACCATTTCCCTCGTTACCGCCATATCCGGTAATGGTGGCTTGTTTCTGCACAAAAGCATTTATTTCCCACTTTCTATATATGAGGTGAGGGACATGGAGAAAGAATCAACTGAAAAAAAAGTTAGAAATCACAAAGCCAAACTTTCAGCTGGTGCAAACTGGCCCAGGCTCAGTAATTTCCACGCCAAATCATCGCTTAGAGAGATGTCTGTGCTCTCTGACTCAGCCCACCTCGGCTACCCCGGCCCCGCCGCGCCGAAATATGGTTCCAATTACATCGAAATTCCAAACCTTGCCTCGATTTCAGCGTCTGGCTGACGGCAGTGGACAATCCCTCTAATATTCGTCTTGACAAGCCTGGCTACTGAAGGACTTGTTTGATCATTTCCCCTGTATCCCCGGGAGCAGCCTGCCAAGAAAACCCTTGCGCCTTCAGGACAGTATTGAACCCGGCGCTGCCTTGCTCCCTCCTCCCTGCCCAGGACCGCAGATCCGTGGGACTGCTGCTCCCTCACCGACTAATCGGGGAAAACTTCTTCCCAATTTTCCCTCAGTGTGGAAGAATCCCCCCCTGGGGCCGTGTTATCAATGATTCCCACAGGCAGGCTGTAGTAGCGGCTCCCCGCAGTGCCTGTTCTGGTCTTTTGCCCAGTCTGGCTTAAAATGAATTTGTCAACACTCTCCCCTCTCCTCGTTGGAGTTCGTCACCTCTGCCATGCCGTTCCCAGCCAGCCGCGCTGACTCGAGGATAAAACTGCCTATTGTTCCCCTTCAGCTGAAGCTTTCCACTTGGCAGGCAGCAGCTGGGAGCTGCTGGGACAGGGGCTGCCCTTCGGGAAGGGGCAGGGAAGAGCAGCATCTACCATACAGCCCCAGCTACCTGCCATAAACATGTCCATGAAGCTCCCCAGCACCACGTAGTGACCACAAAGCCAAGCAGGTCTGGGGAGAGCGCTCCTAGGTTTTCACCTTCAGATATTAATGTTCCTTATATACTTCTCAGCTCCTCTCCCGGACTTGAGCTGATTCACTTGTTAAAAAAAAGTTAATTAAGATGTACAAGTTTTGCTGCAGAGCCAAGCTCTGCCACCCAACTCGCTCTCGGCTCAATAGGAGCGTTGATGGTGCGGGGGATGCTCACAGCAGAAAGGGTGGCAACCCCGGTTGCACATCCCTCCGGAGCTCCCTCCTGCAAGCTAAACAATACGCCTCACATCCAGTAATTTTTTGGCTGGTTTTGTGTCTCTCTATCTTTTTGGCACATCATTAGTCAATGTTCAAAATTCAGTTGATGTTTAAAAAATTAGCTGGGTATAAATTGCTCTCTCCATCAGAAAGGGACCAATGAGCAAAGTGCTGTGGCTGGATTTATCTCAGCGTAACTTCACTTCACCTGGAAACCCCGGCATACTAATTCCTAGCATCTCTCAAAGATTTCAGGCACCAGCGTGGACCACAATCACATCTCACCCTGTGTTTCTATTGATTGTACGGGCAGTAACAGGCTTCTCTCTGCAGAGATGAGTGCACTGATTTACACCAGGACCGCACCAACATTCCGAGTCTGAGCAAACTTCTGCCTCAGGGCGATCAGCAGAACTGGATATTCACTTAGTTTCAGATCGTGCAAGACTCACTGTATTTGTACGTAAATCACTGTAATTCTTTCATTATTGAGATTTTACAAATAGACATTAGCCCAGAATTTGTCTGCCGGGTTCTGTACCCGATTTTCATAAATCCCTTTTCATAAATACTGACCTGGATCCCTGCCAGGTAATGTATCAAATTGCGATATTTCAGTCTTGGGGTTTTTTTTAAAAGCATTCCATGACCCTGCCTTCAGCAATCCATTTAAATGGAAGCTACAGTTCAATCAACGTCACCATGGTGAGAGACAAAAGCCAGCTGAAAGGTCTGTCATCCTTTCACCCTTCCTAATTCCCAATAAACTTTGAAAACAGCGGGAACAACTATTAACCTTGAGTTAGTTTTCTATCAATGAAGCCTCAAACTACTCAATCCATAACACATTGTCCATCTAGAGAGGTCTACAAGCTCCTTTTTGGATATTCCTTTTCTCAGAATGTTTACGAGTAAATAAGCGATTGCTCATGTCAAGAAAACTTTCAAGACTTACTGGGGGTTCCAGTCAAGAGTAAGCTGGTGCCCACTCCACAGAGACACTCCTCTGACATTGAACCAATTTTCTTTCTTTTTCTATAAATTCATGAAAACGATAATTCCTTCCACAAAATGTTTAACCGCTCAAAATCTGAGGTTTCCCCGCCTTTTTCCTTAATGGGGATAGACCGATAAAGAATCACTGTGGGGTCTGAAACGACATCTGGGATATTAAGCATCCTGAAAGAGAGGAAGGAAGTTATTCAAAGGAAAGAAAAAAGTGATTCCAGGATGAAAGAAAAAGTTGTTATCGGAGAAAGAAAGAAAAAGCCGTTTTCGGAGGAAGAAAGAAAGAAAAAGCCGGTTTCGCAGGAAGAAAGCCCCCAGCCAGAGTTCCTCCGCGGCAGGGCCGAGCTGCGGGATGCCCCGCACCGACCCCGGGCTCGGCGGCGCCTCCGCACCCGCGCAGCGGCCGGAGCCCGGCGGTGCAGGGAGCCGCCAGCCCCCGTGGAGCCGCTTCCCACCGGGATTTGTGCAGACGTAGGGGAGAAAACCGTTTTCCCCGGTGG